>PVKA01037362.1:0-20858 GCA_004027165.1 Ctenomys sociabilis | reverse complement strand
ATATATCTACCTGTTTGCCTAGCTAGTCATTGGAAGAAAACTGACTAAATCACAGATCTTCTTTGGTTACTGTTAAAAACACCAAAATCTTATGACAACTTTAAGTCACAGAAAAGTCCCTTTCCAGTACTGGTAAGTCTGGTACTATAGAGTAAACCCAGTGCAATAACAGATCAAATGAGTTTTTTCTATTCTTATGCCCTTCATGTTGGTGTGTCTCAAGTTGAAAAGCCAATAGGAATCTACTAATCCTCTCCTTTCCTACACAGCACTTGTTCTGCTCATCTTTCACTTTGTTGACCACAATAACTTCCTGTGATCCTGTACCAGATAGAGGTTAGATTTTAACGTGGAGGGACAGAAGCACTGAACAGATATGTATTTACTCATCTATGAGTAACCTAGGATCAGTTGTACTCAGTGCTTGCTGATACATGTAGCTTACTATGTTTGTAAGTGTCCTCATGATTTGTCTATAAACATGCACTCTGAAAACTCTCCATTTGTACCCTAACATTACAAATAAAGTTTTATTTGTATGTACATATAGTGGTATTGGGAATTGACCATAGGGAGAGCAGAGCTATGACATCAGAATTTTTGTAGTTTTTCTCTTTTTTTCTTTAGTACCAGGCATTGAACCCTGGTACCAGGATTTTGCATTGAATGGTATACCTAGACCTTTTTAGTTTTTCAAAAATTATTAATTCATTTGAAAGAGTGTCTTGCTAAGTTGCCCAGGTTAGGTTTCAAAAGGCCATCCTCCTGCTCTAGCCCCTGAGTACCTGGGATTATTGGTGTATTCCTAGATAAAAATTGTCTACTTTTTCTTTTATTAATTTTATTGAGAAACAAATAGTAATGAGACAGTTTCAAAATAGGTTAGTAAGATAGTTTCAATAATTAATACATTGCATATTGTTGTCTTCATAGAGGTTACTCATAGTACAAGATGCAGACATGATATCATGTCCAAACACTATTAGTACAAATCTTCCCACTGAATTAAGAGAAAGTTGCTATATATCTATCATTGCTATTTTATATATACATGTAAAAAATGGCCCAACCACAGCCGGGCGTGGTGGCGCATGCCTGTAATCCCAGCACTAGGGAGGCTGAGGCAGGAGGATTGTTGTGAGTTCGAGACCAGCCTGAGCTACAAAGTGAGCTTAAGGCCAGCCTAAACTGCACAGTGAGACCCTGTCTCAAAAAAGACAAAATAAATAAATAAATAAATAAATTTTAAAAAAATGGCCCAACCACAGCCAAATACACTTTCCAGCTGCACACAGGTCATTTACTTCTTCAGATTTCTATATGATATCTCAGTCTGGTTCTCTATCTTAACAACGTGGTGATCGTCTTTCATCTATGAATGTATTGCAAGTTTTCATTTTAGAAAGCTACAAATATATCTTGTTTAGACTACTAAGGCAAGAAAAATCAAAAGCTAAAATGGGGTGCATTTCCTTCTGCTGAGTCTAATTAAAGAGATTGATTTGACCTATGCAGGGACTTCTGTATTGCTAGTATTCCTACTCACCCACTATGTACACATATTAACTTTTTTGAGAAAGAGAACAATCTTAGACTTTAAATTACTTTCATATTTTTTTTCAAATGCAATATCCTTGACCAAAAAACAATAAAGAACAAGACCTCATAAACAACTAAAACAAAAAAAAAACAATTCCCCTCCCAAAGAAAAAAATCTCTGGAGAAACTCTAGATTCCAGAAACATCAGACACAGACTTTAAAATAATTATGTTTACCACATGCATAGACACACATAACGATTTTACTGGTAATTAGAAACAACAAAAAGGGGTGAAACATGCTTAAAAAATAAAAATACAGAAAGTACAAAAGTAAACTTGTTCTAGAAGTAAATTAAAAAACAACAACAGAAAACACTCAGGTAGCTAAACCACACCAAGTACCGCAGTACTGATTTTTAGTCTTTTGCCTAGGACAAATCTCTGGTACGTTGAGGAAATGACAGATTCTAAGAATGGGCAGGAAATATACAAGGTGAGCCTGGATCATCCTCTATGGATCACCTCTGCCTGAAATAAAGAGGCGTTATAAACATGCTCGCAAAATAGTAGAAATTTCAAAGATATGATACCGGGCCAAATGCAAGAGCTCACAAAAGAAAAAGTGGCACAATGAAATGATACTTACTTAAATTCAAAGTCTAAAATAAATATTTTGACACCATGCAAATATAAGTATATGGTAACTGACTTTCTTATCTATTGTATACCTCTGTCTCTCAACCTCTGTCCTACAAAGTGGTTTTCTTTCTTGTTACACTTTTCATGTTAACTGCTGCAGTTTATTTTCTTGGTTAATCTTGTCTTACTGCCTTTCCTTAATGTCATCTTCATAATTTCAGGCATTTTCTCAGCTCACTGATCCATGTGCAAAATCTTGTTTTTGTTTTTTGTATTTTAGGGAAGGGTCTACGAGGTGTTCAGGATCTCCCCTCTGGATCAGACTTGTAGTGATCTGCCTGTTTACAGCCTTCCAAGAACAGGAATTATAGGTGCACGCCACTATGCCCAGGCTCAGTTGCCATCTCACTGTGCCCCTGGGGGCAGGGCAGGCACGGCAGAACTTGGGAATGAACTCCTGGCCCCTGCGCCTGCTTGCAGAGGCTTTAATCCCCTGAGCTATTTGGCTGGGCCTTTTGTTTGTTTGTTTAATGGGCAACATTTCAACAGTAGAGAGCCGATAATATGATCTCAATAGATGTTTGTTGAACTTATGAACAATTTAACCAATTAGTTTTGCATTTTATATTAAATAATTCTATTCAACTATTGAGCTTTTAAAGGTATTTCATTGCATTTTCAGCAGTTATGTGCTTTGCATATGGACTCTATTGCATTATATTATCTATGTGCTGAAATGCAGATAAACAATAATTATTTTCCCTTGAACTTACAATTTTTTTCATAGAGGTTGTTTTAATATTTTAAAACTTAAATGTTGTAATGAGGCACTTCTATCATTTAAAGTGTGGCTTTTCCTGATTTTGTTTTAAATGTATTTTAGTATACGGTCTGCAGTGTCTCATTACGCAGATCAGACTTATAGTGATCCTTCTTCTTTCAGACTCCAAAGTCACATGGAGAGAAAACTTTCTCTCAGGCTCTCACAGAGAGCAAACTGGTCAAGCATTGGTCGTGACTCATCCACATGGATGACACAGACAAAGGAACTACAGAATAATGTACAGGACTACAAGATAAACCCTGAGAGGACTTTACTGACCACATAGAAAATATAAAGTTCATGTGTTGGTATATAAGTCTTGCTCTATCTAGGTCTTAATCATCCAGCAGAAAAGTATAAAAATGAAGTATACATTGTGGGCCATAATATTACACTGAGCTGTAAATGGCTATGGTCGACAATTTCTTTGAATAACTCACTATTCTTGTAGAATGCTGGACTGTGTTGGATTGTGGTGTCGAGTTCAAGCACCTAAGTTAGTTGAATGTCAATGGAGTGCCCACCTTTGACAGGTGTAGACAAAGGAAGGGGTGTAGAAAGAAAAAATCATGATGTGTGTGTATAGACAGTACAGTTGGGATAGATAACGATGAGCTTCTACATAATCCTATGAGAGGCAAGGTCTGCACTAATGGTGGTTGGACAGGATATTATGTTGGCTTCTAGTACTACGGTCATCCACTAGGAAAATAATTATTGAATTTTTGTATATAATTCAGGCATAAAAAATAAGACAAGTAAGCAGCTACACTCTTAATTCACTGATAAGAGATATCTGCTAAAATAATATCTATAAACATAATATCATGTGTGCACCTTGTACAATACCAAAACATTATGAAAACAGTTGGCAATGTATTAATTTGTCAAATCTGTATTGTTAAGGTGTCTTGAAAGTGTCTGATTGACATTTGTAGTTCAATAAAATAAAACAAATAAATAAGATACACAGAGCTATACTCTCTTAATTTACTGAGAAGAGACATCTGCTATAATAATGTCTGTAAGTATAATATCATGTATGTACCTTCTATGATACTAAAACATTATGAAAACAGTTTGCAATGTATTAATTTACCAAATCCATCTTGTCAAGGTATCTTAAAACTGTCTCATTGATATTTGTACTTCAATAAACCAAAAATAAAAATAAAGATCAAATGATGTAAAAATAAATAAATAAATAATAATAATAATAAAAAACACTGGGATTACAGTCTCAAATCACCACATCCCGTCTCAATTGCCATGTTAGCATGTCAGTGTGCCCCAGGGGTGAGGCCAGCATAGTAAGCTGGCGATTGAACGCTCATCTCTGTGCCTTTGTCCTAATGTTTTAAATGAAATTTTTGTTTGAATTTCTTAGATGAGGAAATGTGTTTTCAATATTGGATGTAAGTCTGCAAGTAACCAGGGGATAATTCAGACAATGGGAGCATATAAATGAAAGACAGTAATAACTTGGCCCATGAATGCTTCTGTTTGTAAACAATTCTGTTCTTAAACAAAAGCATGTGGCAAAATTTTGCTTCCCTTTGCAAACTGTATAGATTGGCAAACTCACCAAAGGGCATCTTTCCTACACAAACATACATGCAGTGACCTTTCTCAATATAGTAAAGAAAATTAAATCTATAAAATGAGATAATCCCATAGTTCATGATACAGTGGTCCTGTTTGCTTTAAAAGCAATTAATTTACTTTTTTATTCTCCAATATTTACATATGAAGCGTTATTATTTGAAAGTGATTTTTTTTTCTAAAATACATAAGAAAGATGCTTTCTGAACCTGGTATATATATGTATATATTTAGGCTTTCTGAACCTGATATATATATATATATATATAGGCTCATCTAGAAGATATACCACTGCATGATAGGTGTGACTCTGCCAAATAAAGGGGAGAAAAATCACTGAAAAATAATGAGCTGCATAAAATTCTGATCCTGAAATATAATGAATAGTACAGCATAAATAATATGTTTTCTCTTTGAATTTAAATTTCTTGATTAATAAGGAAAGGAAAGTCAACAAAGCTAATATGACCCATCTAATTATGAGTGTATGGTAGACGTGCATGTGTGTGTGTGTCTGTGTGTGCACATGTGAGGGTGTATGTTCAAATGAATATTAGCGATGCCTTGCAAAAGTTTGAATAATGGAAGGGTGTCACTCCACACTAAGAACAATGCAATGTATATTATGAAATACAATGACATCAACTTCAAAAACTGTCATTGTTTTTTAACGATTCTGCACAGGAAAGAGTGGGGGCCTGTCTGAGTTCGAACAATAGCTACGCAGTACTGATAAGTGTTTTATGAGCACCCACACATGGGGCACTGTCAAAGCCATCAAACCTTGAAAAATTTTACTCCTACTCATTCCATTTAATCTTTTGTTTTAACAATTTTTATTCTTAAAAGAGTCATACATTCACATAGTTTTTAAAGTCTACTAGTACTACAAGCTTAATAAACATTAAAATGGTATTACCTCATTTGTCTCAATTGCCATGTGGCTCATTATACCAGATGTTTCACCTTTTTAAAAAGAATATTTTTCTGCAATTTCCATGTTTAAAATTATAACCTTTACTGACATTTCTGAACCATGAAATTATTGACTAACTGCTTTATATGAAACATACAGATTATTCCTTCTAATTATGATTCCTGCTCGTTTTCCTCATCTTTGTAAACTGATGTTCTTGATGAAGTGAACATTTTCCAGTATAAAATATTGTCTTATAATTATATTTTGTTCTGCTATGATTGCACTTTCTCTCTTTAAAAAGAATAAATTTTTATTTGTCTTTGCGGGAAAGACAAATAAAAATTTCTTTTAAAAATTGCACATTTGGGGCATGGGCTCAGTGTAGAGCCCTTGAGAAGCAAATGTAATTTCCTGAGTTCATTCTCCAAAATTTCTCAAAAACTATTTTTGGATGTGTCTGTCAGGCAGTATTCCAAACATACCAAAATGAATATGAATTCCTCTTCATATGATTTTCTTGGTTACTTTCTCTCCTAGCTGAGACAAAATACCTGAAGTTAAAGAAGGAAAGGTTAAATTCAGCTCATAGCCAGTACAGGGTTCCATGCACAGCTGGCCACATGGCAGGGCAGCGTGGCAGACTGGAAGAGTCCATGGTGTGATAGCAAGAAGCTGCAGGTGATGCATTGGAAGTGAGCCTGCCTTTCCCTTTTATCCCACGGAGGTGAAAAGCCTAGGCAGGGTGCCATCCACACCCCGGGTTGGGCTTCTGTTTTAAGTGAATCCATTCAACCACCCCCGGAACTATGCTAATTCCAATCAGTGAACTAATTTAGTACCTCATTTTTTTGGCCCAGGATTTCACAATGTAGTTCAGGCCAGCCTTGAACTCACTTTGTAGCACAGGCTGGGCTGGCCTTGAACTCACAGCAATTCTCTTGTGGCAGTGTCCTGAGTGCTGGGACCACAGATGTGTGCCACAACACCCAGAAAGTGCTATACATTCTTAATCCAGGTATCATGTACCCTAGATCCAGACAGCTCTGCAAACCTCCACTTATAAGCACATGAGGCTAGGGAGAGCACCTCAGGTACAAACCCTAACATGATTTATCTCATAGTGCAACTTTTCATGAAAATGAAGTTTTGGCAAGATGTTCAAGAACTCCTTGTTCTTTGGAACACATATGGACACACTGAATTTCAAGGTGACTATAGAACCACGATGATGAAAATATATACTCCAGACTAAATTATGGTGAGCCACTATCTAACCTATATTATGCCTTTTCTTTTAAAACTTGGTCAAGAGGGTGTGTGTCTACACAATGGCCTGTGAACTTTTCCAAATTGAACTTCCTGTAAGTGACTATTCATACCACTAGGCCCTTCTATTCCTATCACCATCCTGGTTATCACAGCAGGCCAGATGGCAGCATTTCCAGCAGTTCATATTACTTTCCATTCAGTACTGATTTATGTTGATTCAATATCTTCTTTAAAAAAATCTGCGTTGAGTTTGCTATAGTTGAGTGCTCTCATATGCTACTGAATGTTATGACTCCTACCTGTTTCAGTTTCCTAAACCTTATCTCTAACATAGGTCTTGTTCTTGAGCTGTAATTGTATGAAACTAATTAATTACCCAGGTGTACCACAGGTACTGTGATATCAGCATGCCCTCAGGAAACCCACATTTTTTTACACTCTACAAATCTATTTTTACCTAACTTCCACTTTGTAATGAGGGACGTACAATATCACCAATAGTCACATTTAGAAAATAGTACTTATTTATCAAAAAAAGTCATCTCTCAAATTTTCTACAGGTGCTTGTGCATCAATGTTTTGGATAAATACCCTAAGTCAGTTTTGTTTCCATACCTCCAGTGACACAGCCTTTGAATTATGATTCATCTTTTTCTGATAGCAGCAAGAAATTCTGTCTGTGTCATAACCTCTGGCTACTCCAAGTCTGACCTTCACCGTGAGAACCAAGCAATCTCCATAGATGATGTATCTTATTATGTAAGCCACTCACACTCAGCCTGTATGAAGATGAATTCTCATCATGTGCTATAGAGCTCTCCAGCATGTGGAATCTAGGAAAAACTCACTACTCCCCGTTCATCTTATATTTAACACATTTGTGTATTTGTGACCTCTACCAGATTATGAACAATTACACAAGTTATTATATTTTACAACACTGCTTTATTAGTGAATACTTCCTTGTGTTTGTTGCTGGTTCTGTTCTTTTTCTGTCCAGTAAACTGATTCCACGAAGCAAGCAGTCTTGGCCATTTGGCCAGATTTCATTTTTTATAATGTCTCTTGTAGTCTATGTGCATCTTATAATACAGAATTTATTGTTTTAGTATTAAGAAGTGAAGTTTTCCCAGCATTGTCTCCCTAGAGCTTCATGAACTCTGGTATACAGTATGATCTCATTTATATTTTTTCAGCATGGGAAATGATTAATTTGATAAGACTACTGTTTTCCTCAGTAAAATAAGCTAGCTAAACAAATTACCCTTTGAAATCTAATCAGAGTTACATCCTCAGGAGTGAAACAATAACTGAAGTTAATGGAAGCAGTTAGCTGAACAAAAAGATGATTTTTCTTGTAAAGAGAAAAAGTTATGGAAAGAATAATGAAAAGATATCTTATAGTATCTGCCACAGTGGCATTACTTTGGTGACAAATTCTAAGTAATAGAAACTAAGATTATTTATGACATCGAAATTTATTTTATTGTATTTTATATTTTTATTGAAGAACAAATAGCAATGACACAGTTTCAAATCAAATTAACAGGACAGATTCAATAATTAATAAATTGCATATTGTTTTCATAGTGCTTTGTTGTCATACAAGGTACATACATGATATTCTACATACAAACACTATTAGAGCAGATATCTCCAATCAGTGAATTAAGAGAATGTAGCTGTATACTTACCCTATTTTTTAAAGCTGAATTTTAGCACAGTTTCAATAATTAATACTTTCTACCTTGTTATCTTCCCAGGGTTGTCCACAGTACTATAAGTTGACACAATAACTCGTCCAACCACTATTAGTGCAAATCTTGCTTCTCATAGAATTATGCAGAAGTACTGCATAATTATCCTAACTGTACTGTTTACACAAACACAGCATGGTTCTTCCATTGTATACCACTTTTTTTCTTCAAGCCTGTCAAAAATGGGCAGTCCATTGTCATTCAACCATTAAAGGTGCTTAAACTTGGGGACAAAATCAAACACAGTTCAGCATTCCACAATATTAGTGAGTTATCTGAAGAGTTATTGACTATAGACATTTACAGGTCAACTTATTTATGGCCTTATTTTATATACCTCATTTTTATACTTTTCTGCTGGATGGTTAAGACCAAGATAAAGCAAGACCTATATAACAAAAAGGTGTAGCTTTAGTATCTGATGAAGTCAGTCAAGTCCCCTCAGGGTTTATCTTGTAATCTTGTTACCTCAGTCTACAGATCCTTTATCTGTGTCAGCCTAGTGAATGAGTCACAGCCATTGCTTGACCAGTTTGCTCTCTGTGAGAGCCTGAGAGAAAGTTTTCTCTACATGTGATTCTCCCTATGCTCACTATAGATCATTGCTTGCTTTCCTCTGTGGCTCCATAATCTCCTTGATCAGAAAATGTGGGGCACAAATGAGTTCCATAATGTTACAGTACAGGTTCTCCTATGTCCTGCATCTTCACTGACCTTGAAAGGCTAGGGCCAAACTGTTGGCTGAACTTTTGGCCTTTCAATTTCTCAAATTTTTGATCTGTTAACATAGGTTGTCAACCATCCAGAAAAGATGCTAATTAGTACTTTGCAGAATATACCATTCAGTTTGCCCTATCTGACTCAATTTTTTTCAGTTGTTGTTATACAATTCTATTTGTATTTCATCTTTTGACTTCTTATACTAGGGAGACTATATGATATTTTCTCATATGTGCCTGGTTTATTTCACTATATGTTCAAGTGGCATCCAATTCAATATAAATCCTTCAAGTTTGTCCTTCTTTATAGCTGAGTAATATTCCATTATATGGAAATACATTTTTCAACCATTCGTCATGTGACAAGCATCTTGGTTGTTTCCAAGGTTTGGCTATCACAAATTGTGCTGACATAAACATAGATACACTTATATCACTACATTATGATGTTTTCAGTTTCTCTGGGAAAATTCCCAGTAGGGGATAGCAAGCATGAATGGAATTTCCAGTCCTACTTTTTTGAGGAGTCTCCACATTGACGCCAAAAATGGTTGCACCATTCTATATTCCCACAAACAGTGAAGATGTGTTCCTTTTTCCCCATATTTTTTCCAACATTTGTTGTTGATTTCTTTATGATAGCTATTCTTTCATGTGTGAGATGGTATTTCAGTGTTGTTTTAATTTGCATTTCACAGATGGGTAGAGATGTGGAGCATTTTTTCATAAATTTTTCGCTTCTTTAATTTCATCCTCTGCGAAGTGTGTATTCATCTCAGATGCCCATTTCTGGATTGGGCCTTTAAATTTGAAGGCCCTAATATATCTTATTTCTTTATATATTCATCTGACTACTTATTAGTTAGGATTTTTTCAAAATTTGTGGGTTGCCTTTTCACTTTGTTGACAATTTCTTTTGAAGTGCATAAACTCCTCAAGAAGAGTTGATCAGAGTTGTTAATTCTTTGAAGGGTTTCCTGTGCGAATACATGTTTCTTTATGAACTCTTTGCCTATTTCTATGTCTTGTGTTTCTGCTTTAATGTTTAGATATTTAATCCATTTTGACTTTAGTTTAGTGCATCATGATGGAGCTCATTCAAGTTTTAGTTTTTGGCATATAGAAAGCTGGTTTTTCCATCACCATTTGTTAAAGATGCTATCTTTTTCCAGTAAGCTTGTTTGGACCCTTTGTGGAAGATTAGATGGCTGAGTGTGTTTACAGTGACCTCTGCATCTTCTAACCTACTCCATTGACCCTCAGGTCTGTTGCATTGCCAATACCATGTTGATTTTATCACAGTAGCTTTGTAGTATAATTGCAAGTCAGGAAAGGTGATGCCTCCTGCCTCACCTTTCTTGGCCACGTTTGCCTTTGCTACTCTATATCTTTTCTGGTTACAAATAAATTTTAGAAACAGTTTCTCCAGGTCTGAGAGGTGTATTGTGGAAGCTTGATAGGTACTGCATTAAATCTGTAGAACAATTTTGGGAATATGGCCATGTTTACAATGTTGGTTCTTCCTATCCAGGAGCACGGAATATCTTTCCATTTTCTGAAATCCTCTACAATCTCTTTTCTTAGGGTGTTGTAATTTTCTGTGAACAGATCTTTGACTTCCTTGGTTAAGTGAATTCCAAAGTATTTCATTTTCCAAGGTGGTGTTGCAAAAGTTATTGTTGCTACAGTTTCACTCTCAGTGTGTTTGTTATCTGTGTAGAGGAATGCTTTTGACTCTTGAGTATTGACTTTGTATCCTACTATGCTACTGAATTTCAGTGTCTTTGTTTTTGGGTTTTTTTTTTGTTTTTTTTTTTTTTTTGTCTTTTTGAGACAGCGTCTCGCTATGCAGTTCAGGCTGGCTTTAAGCTCACTTTGTAGCTCAGGCTGGTCTCGAACTCACAACAATCCTCCTGCCTCAGCCTCCCGAGTGCTGGGATTACAGGCATGCGCCACCACGCCCGGCTTCAGTGTCAATTATAGTAGTTTCTTGGTGGAATATTTTGGGTCATGCCATCTGCAAATAGTGATAATTTAACTTCTTCTTTACCTATTCTTATTCCTTTTATTTCTGTCTCTCGTCTTATGGCTGTTGCTAATGATTCCAAAACTATATTGAATAGGAAGGGGTGATAGAGGACATCCTTGTCTTGCACCTGATCTAAGAGTAAAAGATTTCAGTTTTTCCCATTTAGAATTACATTAGCTATTGGGTTGTCCTAGGTGGTTATTATCAAATTGAGGTAGAGGCCATGTATTCCAATTTTCTATAGGGTTTAGAACATGAATGAGTGTTGGACTTTGTCAAATGCTTTTTCTGCATCATTTGAAATAATCTTGTGGTTTTCAGATTTCAGTCTATTAAAATACTGTATTACATTTATAGATTTTCAAATATTGAAACTTCCTTGCATCCCTGGGATGAATTCTACCTGATCAAGGTGTATGATCTTCTTGATGATTTTCTGTATTCTGTTTGCTAGGATTTTATTAAGGATTTTTGCCTCAATAAAATGTTCATGAGAGAGATTGGTCTGTAGATCTCTTTTTTGGTTGTGTCTTTCCCTGGTTTTGGAATCAGTACAATACTTGCCTCCAGAAATGATTTTGGGAGGACTGCTTCCTTTTCCATTTCCTTGAAGAGTTTGAGGAGTGTAGGGATTCTATCTTGTATAAATTTCTTGTAGAATTCAGCTGTGAATCTATCAGGACTGGACTTTTCATTGTTGGTAGGCTTTTTATTACGTTTCGTATCTTGTTGACTGTTTTGGGCTTATTGAGAGTTGTTATGTCTTCTTGGTTCAGTTTTGATAATTTGTACCTTTCGAGGAATCTGTCCATTTTTTCTGTCTTCTATTCTGTGAGCGTAAAGATTCTCGAAGTAGCTATTGATCATCTTCTGAATTTCCGCTGGGTCTGTAGTCATTTCACCCTTTTCATTGCTTATATTTGAAATTTTTCTTTCCTCTTTTCATGAGGGTGGCTAGAGGCTTATCAACTTTATTTGGTCTTTCAAAGAACAAGCATTTTAATTTGTGGATTATTTGAACTGTTTTCTTCATCTCAATTGAATTAATTTCTGCTCTAATCTTTATGATTTCTTCCAGTCTTTGCGCTCTGGGTTTGGTTTGCTCTTGTTTTTCTAGATGTCGGAGGTGCAACATTAGGGTGTTAATTTGTTCATTTTCTGTGTTCCTAATGTGTGCGTTCATAGCTATGATTTTTCCTCTGAGAACTGCCTTCATCTCATCCCATAAATTCAGTAATTTGTCCTTAAATTTTCATTTAATTGTAGATATTGTTGAATTTCTTGTTTACTTTCATCTGTGACCCACTGATTGGTGAGTACCACAAATTTAGCCGGTTGTCTGGTTTTTTTTTGTTGTTATTGCTGTTGTTTATTTCCAGCTTCATTGCACTGTGGTCAGAAAATATGCATAGGATAATTTCTGTTTTCTTCTATAAACTTATGCATAACCTATGGACTATTATGTGGTCTATTTTGGAAAATGACCCTTGTGCAGTTGAAAAATATGTGTATTTAGCTGTGATTTTGTGTAACACTCTGTATATGTCCACAAGGTTTGATTGTTCCAAGCTCTGGTTCAGTTCTGATACTTCCTTGCTAATTTTTTTCTGGTTGACCTATCCTTTTGAGATAAAGTGATGTTAAGGTCTCCTGTTAAGACTGTGGTCTTGTATAATTGATTTTTCATGCCATTCAAGATTTGCCTTACATAGTTGGGTGGTCCTGTGTTTGGTGCATAGATATTTATGAATATTACCTCTTCCTGTTGAATTTTTCCCCTAACCAGTATATAATGGCCTTCTTCGTGTCATTTGGTCATTCTTGGTTTGAAGTTGAGACTGTCAAAGAACAGAATTACTACTCCTACTTTTTTTCCGAGGTGCTGGGGCATGTAGTATTATTTTCCATCCTTTGACTTTGAGCCTAGAAACGTCTTTTTGATTTAAATGTGTTTCTTGTATATAGCATATTTTTGAATTTTGTTTCCTAATCCACTGTGCCAGTCTATTTCTCTTGATAGGTGAATTGAGTCCATTTTCATTGATGCGTATAATTGAAATGTGTTGACTTATTATTGTCATGATATTTACCTGCTGTTGTGTACTCCTTTTTATCCCATATTTAATTATTTCCCATGTTTAGTGGGTTCTTCCCTTCTCATTTGTGGAGTTCTGGTCATTGTATTCTCTCTATAGAACATCTTTCAGTAGGCTGTGTAGGGATGGCTTTGTCATCATGAAATTCTTTAGTTGTTCCTTGTCGTGGAAGTATTTCACTTCTCCATCAAACTTGAAAGAGAGTTTTGCAGGGTATAATAGTCTGGGCTGGAATTTTGTTTTTGTGTAGGACTTGAAGAACACTGCTCCATGCTCTCCTTGCCTTCATTGTTTGTGTAGAGAAGTCAGCTGTCATTCTGATGGGTTTTCCTTTGAATGTGATCTGCTCCTTTCCTGTAGCAGCTTTCAGTATATTACTCTTGGTTGGATTTCTGGGATCTTTTACTTGGGTTGAAGTTATTTGGTGTTCTCTATGCTTTGGTTACCTGAATGTTGGATTATTTCCTCATATTTGGGAAGTGTTTTGCTATTACTTCTGCCCATACTCTTCTTATATCTATTTTATTGACTCCTTCATTCTCATTGATGCCAATTAATCTCAGGTGGTTTATCTTTGCCTCCTCTTGCAGGTAGTGGATTATTTTTTCCTGCATTCTTATTGTTCTTGAGGATCCTTTCTCACCTTTTCACTAGCTGTACCAGCATCTTCAAGATTTGAAACTCTGTGTTCACTTTTACTCAAACGGTTTTGTAGACACGACATTGAGATTTTTAGCTCTTCTGTATCTTTTTGACTCTGCTTTATGAGTTCTGTTTCTTTTCCATATTGCTCATTCCAGGAATCCCTCATTTTTCTGATCTCCTTTATTTTTTTTTAATCAATGTCTTCATTAAAGGTAGCTATTAATTATTTTACTGAGGAGTTTCTTCAAATTGGGTTTCCTCTATGTATTTCTGGAGTTGATTCTCTACTTCAGATGCTATGATTTCAAAAATTTCTTTATTTCAGAAATTATTTCTTCTTGATTTACTCTTTACCTTTCTGCTGTTGTTTCTTTGCTTCTGACGCTGCTAATTTATATGTTTCAGTTGCAACAGTGTTCTCTGCACTTGTTCTGGGTGGGCACTGGGTTTCCCCCATATGTTTCTGGATTTGATTCATTACTTCAGATGCTATGTATTCAAATATTTCTTTTTTTTTTATTTTAGGTATTAATTCTAGTCTGAGTTCCTCTATACCTTTCTGCTGTTGTTTCTTTGCTTCCATGTCTGTTAATTCATTCATTTTAGTTGAGCTAGTGTCCTCTGTACTTATTGGTGGACTCGAGGCCTTTTGTTCCTGTCTTTGTCATTTTGTATAGCACTGACCTCTGATCTTTGGTGTATAGCTTTGGTGCAGCTATGACCTTAGTGCATAATGAGATTTGGGTGCCATTCTATGAAATTTGAGGTTATTCATTTATGCCTGGCCTGGATCTATCTATTGTATTCAGTTCCTTTTTGCTGAAGCTCTTGTGGTACAACTGTTAGTCTGTGGTTGCCCTCTGTAAGTCCTTGGACTGGAGGCATTGGGGAGCACAGAAGCTCTCCCTCACAGTCACCAGGCCAGGCGAGGTGGTTCGGGTGCATGGAGATTCACAAAAATTCCCACTCTTTGGGTGGGCTTGGGGTCAGGGGCTCTGGGGAGTTGCCACACAGATGTGTCTGAGGTGTCTCAGGCCAGTCACTTGTTCACTGGTCTTGGGGCATGGGGCTCCGATGGTGCAGAGCATGCAGGGAGAAGCCAAAGGATCTCCCACACACTCCCCGAACTGTACTCGCATGGATCGAGTGCCCGCAGAGTTGGAAAAATCCTCACTTCCTTGTCAGGCTTTGGGGCAGGGGCTCTGGATATTGAGGTGTGCATGGGGAGAAGCCAAATGCTTCCCACAGACTCATCATTCTCTCTCCGAACCGGGATTCTGAGAGAGTCAGGAAAATTCTCATTCGCTTAGCGGGCTTGGGGGTAGGGGCTGACATCGAACTTTCAAAAAAAGTAAACTAGGGACCAGGGAGATTGCTCAGTGAATAAGCACTTCCCTGATAAGCACAAGGGCCTGAGTTCAATCTCCGGTTCTGCCAAAAAAAAAATAGAAATGAACCAGAGCCAGTGAGACAGCTCAGCTGACTAAAGTGCCTGCTTTGGAAAGCTTAAGCAACTGCAGGGACCATAGTTCAATCCCCAGTATCACGTGCCATATCAGCCCTGCCCCCAGGATGGGGAGAGCTGGCCAGAAAACACACAAACACACACACACAAATGCTTGCTAATTTTATATTTATAACTCATTATGTTATATAAAAGCCTTGTTTTACTCAAATTTATGTCAGCTTCTTCCCATATATAGGAGAAAATAGAGTTCTATATATGGCACCAATGAAGCAGCGAGGTTGCAGCCACACTCTGCGAGGACTCAGGGGCTGAGTCAGCTGGTGCTCAGTTATTCCAGGAGAGAGCAACTCTTGAAGAAGGCTGGGAATGAGGCTGAACCGAACTCAACAACTGGGGAGGGGGGGAGGACTTCAGCTACGAGCATGTAAAGGACTGAACACTGTGAAAGGCCTAATGAAGCAGATGGTCCATTGTGTGCTGTGGAGCTGCTACAGTGAACTACATTTTTAACCCCCTTGAAGACTTGTGTATATTGATGTTTTAAAAAGTAGACTCTAATCCTAGAGAACACAGTACACTGTAGCAGTTTTGTAGTGAACAGTTGACCGCTAGTGCTAAAAAACACATGACTTAAAAGACTGAAACTTTAAGGGATTCTGTAACTTTTTGTTAATCCGGAGTATTGTATTTCTGTCTTGAATAAATTTCCTACCAAAAAAATGTGAAAGCAGGGGGAAAAACTAAAATGTTCAGTAGCATCAATTTTCATGTTGGTAAAACTGAACTACAAATTATAACCACCTCAATGACTGAGAATAAATAAAACTATTTGATGATGAAAGATTTAATCTATCATATAATAACTAGAAATATTTTGGTGAGACCAAATTTTGACACTTATTTTATTGATAGAAGTATATATTGCTTTATTTCCTCTATTTGGAAAATCAAGTCATTTGTTTCAATTAGAAGTTTTATTCACAGCTTATTAAGGCTGAGAGTATTATTGCTTAATTTCTATGTTTTCTTTACATTTGTGTACAAAATTTGGAGGAGACAAACCATTGTATTGAAGGACTTGTTTGTGGGATTAAATAAAAAACCTAAGAAGGACAATAAGATCTAAGGAGCACAAGCTGGCTAGGATCCCCCTGGCACCTCAGTGTCACTGAAAGGAATATTTTAAAGACATTTTATATTTAAATATTCAATATATTCACTCATTTATCCATTCAGTCCTTTCCCCATGAAATGCTTGGTAGGGCTAGCATCTAGCTCTTTTTCTTTTCTATAGCCATTACAAATATTTCTCCGTTAAAATAATGCCACAAAGCACTTCAGTGGGTTATTTGTCACATTTAGTTATATGAAAGCATATTTAGGAAGTGGGGTACTGACACTGAATTTCATTCACAATGGGATTATTTCTGTATTCACTTCTCTGTATATCTTGTCCCTTTTTCTGGAATGTTCTATAATGGGTCATCTTTGCTTTTTATCTGCACTTCCACACATTCCATTCTTTATTCTAAAAGTCTTAATTTTACCTAAAATATTGTTTGGTTGCTGTTATTTTTAGTTGCTCATTAAGTTGTCCAAGCTAAATGGGAAACTTACCATATCATCAAACAAGATATAGCCCCATTTTTCTTGGACTAGTTAGTTTCATCCACTTGGGATAGTTAGTTTAAGAAGATTACCATCCATGTCAACCCTCCAGACACTAAGAATGAGTTTAGCTGTCCAATGTTTTCCTTTATTTATATGAACCTTAAGCAATAATATGCACACCAAATTCCAGATTAAGTGTTTTGTTTGGTAGTTGCACAATTCAGATCAGCTCTTTCTACTTGAAAAAGTCAGATTAGCATCATAAATCTGTCTGTTACTAATCCTACCATTAATTTACAGAAAATTCCCTATAGGGTTGCTTAAAATGCAAATTTATTGTCATTTGTGGATTGAAAGTCTACAAAAGTAAAGAAGGCCACATTTCAACAAGCATATTCCTAAGACTTTTTAACAAAGAATCATCCAATGATTTTCCTGTCTTGGATGCAATTCAGAACATAAGATTATGACAGAAAATAATGGGACGCTTTATAAAATCATGACATTCGTAGATGCTTGATCACTGAACATTGCCTGGCATTATTATTCCTTGCTCACTTCCCACTGTAAAGCATGCCTAAGTCAAGTTGAATTCTGTATGCTAACTGATGGCCATATTTTTAACCCTCATAATAAAATGTCAAGAGGATGTGGCACTGAAGCTAGCCTGATGGATCAATAATATTATCAAGGACCTAATTTTTTTTTTAATTCTGCTATTTCGTAAATATTCATATTTTTGCCTTTAGTCTTCATCTCCTAGTTGTATAAAACAAAAAATTGCATTAAAATTAAAATAGCTGCCATTACTCTAATCCTCCAAGTAACATCCTATGAAATCATACTACCTGTCCAATTTCTAATAATATCTATTTGCCTGTCTGTCTTTCTGTCTGTCTCTCTATCTATCTATTTCTCCTATGGATTCTGTTTCTCTGGAGAACTCTAAGTCAGTCAATATTATCATAAGTTTCAAGTGCAAATCTTTTTTGTGCAAAAGTTTGATAGTAGATACCTGCATCACTGTTCTCAAAGCCTCTCTGTAAAGAGTCTGTTTTTTAAGTATCCGTCCTGTGTCAGAGATTCTTGTTCAGTATGTGTCCCAAGATTTTGCCTTCTCTATTGACTGAGAGTGAGATAATGGGTTTCCATTTGGCACTGTTCTTCATCCTTCAGTGTAGGGCTTTGGTTAGTTTAGTACCCAAACACTTACCGATATTATTATCCGAGGGAGAATATATGATTAAGGCAGATATGGTTTCCTATTTACAGTGGAATAGTTGGCACACTAATAATAACTATTGAAATTAGAAATTGATAAATTTTTGTAATTAATGAGTTTGTACTTTAGAGCACTGGAACAAACATTCTAGCTGTATGACAAAGAAGATCTTAAATTGGAATTTGTTTTTAAATTAGTTCCCCTGAGTTTTATCTGGGCACCTCCCCTTTCTGCAGCTGGAGTCTTCCAAGCAGACTAGTTCACCCCAATTACCTGCTGCCTCCTCTGTGCCCCAAGGATGCTCCTGTAGGTATGGGCCTTGGTCTGGGCTCGACTGGACCCAGCAGTATACCTCAACTCACCAGGTCTAGATTTACTGAACCCAAACTCAAATGGCCTGACCTGGCTTGTGTCTGGTTGCTGTGTTCAGCTCCTTCCAGGTGAGCTCTGTCCAAGTGGACCACTGGGCTGCTTGTCACATGATTCCTTCCAAGTAGTCCTGCCAAGGTGGACTGGGCCTGCTGCACCCCGCTGGCTGCCCATGACATAGTATCATTTGAAGTCAACATATTCTGTGTAGTTAGGTAGTTCTTGATAAAACTCATATACATAATCAGCCTTCTGCCCTAAATCTCTTTTCACTTATCCCATTGATTCATACTTATTAATAATTTCACACATGTTGTGGATTTTCAAAGACATCATTCTTGGTCCTCTTTGCTTTACAGTTATGCACTCCTATGCTAGGAGTTCATTTCATTTTTCAACTGATAAATTCTAAAGAGTATTAGTCTTACTTTGATCTTGCTTTTTTATTTCTTATACAGAACATATTTTAAACTCAAATATATCAAAAGTAGGGAGCATTCTTCCATCTTTAATATTCTTAGCAAAATCTGATTTTTGAGTCTCATGTAGCATCAAGACTGTGACACTTCAATTACTGTTGTCACCTAAACTGACATTCTCACCAAATCCAATCTATTAAAAATATTGTGTGAGAGAATTTGGATTTAGAAAAATTTGAAGACAGAATATGAATGCATTAAAGATATCTAATTCTCAAGACAGATACAATTTTCACCTGTATTAATCATAATAAATTATATATTTAACTATTTAAAGCTGTCTTCAGTGCTTCCATTGCTATTTCATCTAAAACCCAATGAACAGCAAATCCTTTTGGTTTCACATAAAATCCAGAATCAAACCTTTTCTCATAACCTCCACAACTGCACTAAGACAAAACTATAGTTTGAAGTAGTGTTTTCACTACCTAGCAATGCCTGTCCATGCAGGAACACAAATTCTTTGTCAAAAATCTCCATTCTTTTTCAAAGTGCAATTGAGAAGCTTTGTACTTGTCCCAAGACCTTAAATGAGCTGTGACTCCATCCTCTTCTCAAATTTCTCTCCAGCTGTCCTGATTCAATTACAGACTGCTGTGGCCACACAGGTTCTTACACTTTACTTCTGCTATTGTTCTGCTTGTCCCTTCTCCAGGTACCTACTCCCCAGCCTTGTTGTTCTTGTTGTTGAGAAGTTTAGGTATTTACTTAAAAAGATACCTTACTGAGAAGAATTCTATGCTCTTCGTATTTAAAATAATATAATTCATCACCACATGTTGTAAGTGACTTACTTTTCTTTTTTTATACTTTTTCCCTTGCACTTATTACTTCAAGGGACTCTGTCTCTGTGTGTCTGTCTGTGTATCTGTCTGTCTTATTCAGTCTCAATATTTAATGACTACATATAAAGAATAATAGTTCCATGGAGCAGACCTTTCCCCTTATATCATTCATTACTATATTTCCAGTATCCAATGCAAGGTACAACATATAGACAATGATCAACAATTGTTTTCTGAGTAAATGAATAAGTGAATGAGAGAATAACTAAATATTATGAAATATACAATCAATTTCCAAAAGTTATTGAGGGAAAGACAATAGAGTAAAATGGATCGATATTTTAAGGATTCACTCAGATACAGATGTTTTCCTTTTGTAACATTACACAGTAGTACAACCATCTGGAAGCACTGAACATATGGCAGTATAAAATATAAGGTGATTTCTGTTTTCACATTGAGAAGGTTTCTTAAGGGTTTTAGATAAGTTGCATATATAAATTGCAGGATGTATTTAATTTATTCATATGTATTATTCAATCATGGAAGAATATGACTAGAAATATTAGTTTTCTATTTTCCCAATATATGAAATTAGTTTAGTAATTATTTTTATTCCTACAGAATACTAATTTTAACATATAAAATAGTCTCTGCAATTGTTTATCTTCTAAATTAGATAAATTATGTGATGCCAAACATTGTAACAAAGTCTCAAGTTCCCATTGTACCAAAATTATAAGAATGAGTCTATTTTTTTCTATAATTATCTCTTTAGTGATTAGACACTAAATATAACAATGGTATAGTTTTCAAGTGAACTCTTAAAACTCTTTCCTTCCTTCCTTCCTTCCTTCCTTCCTTCCTTCCTTCCTTCCTTCCTT
>PVKA01037361.1:0-21057 GCA_004027165.1 Ctenomys sociabilis | reverse complement strand
CTAGATGGGAAAAAAGAGAAGACAAGACAGGCAAGCTACTGCTGCTGCTGCTTCACTGTCTCCTGTCTCAGACATTTTCTCTCCTGAGATGCCTGTAATGATGCCTTGCAACCAGCTGACTATGAACTGAAATCTTTACAAGTTGTGAGTCATAATCAACCTTTCCTTGTTAACTTTGGTTGTCAGGTATCTTGTCTCAGCAACAAGAATGTAAAAGCTGCTCAGCTTTTTCTCTTTTAAACTGAAACATATGATCAGGTTTCTTAAAAAATAAGAACAGAACATATTGCACATAATATAGGTACTATTTTGAAAATCTTTTCAGACTCACAAATATGAAAAGTGCATCTCAGCACAGATCATTGCTAAGTGTGCATGCTACTGGTGTAGCAGAGTTTGCATCAATTGCTCCACATGCATTTATTCACATAAATCATCCATCTTGTACTTGAATAACCAATACTTTAAAGGATTCATCTAGTCTTACATTATCTTTCTCAATCATACCACTGAACTCTTTCCATCTGTGTGCTAAACTCTATTTCCTCTATAAATGTCACCTTTAAAGGAAACCATTTCTTCTACTTCAGGTAATTATAAATTTTTTATTACTATATTGACTCAAATTCAATATATTAAATCTGCATTATTTTCAGTATTCTATTTATTATGTTACCTTATTTATGATTCAAATTTCTACTTTAGGGCCAGTGAGAGATCTCAGCAGACTATGTCGCTGCTTAGGCAAGTGCAGGGACTGCACACTGCACCGGCCCTACCCCCAGGCATGCTGAGCGGGCCATCAAATCAGGGCATTGTAGCCTATGCCTGTAATCCCAGTGTAGGAGAGGCTGAAAACAGGAGGATCATTATGAGTCTGAGCTGCACAGTAACACTCTGTACCAAATACAAAAAAAAAAAAGAAAGAAATTTTTCTACTTTAAAAGATAGTGACTTATCCAGCATTATAATTCCCACTGATTGTTTTAATCAAAGGATCTATGGGCATCAACCAAAACTGCAAAACCATGGAAGAGTGATAGTTGTTCAACGTGTAACATATTAAGTACTTAAGTTTAGGTAGATGAAGGAAAGCTGGCTACATTGAGGCAATGATATAAAATTATGACCACAGGGCCAGTGAGCACCTGCCTGACAAGTGCAAGGTCCAGAGTTCAATCCCCAGTATAGCAAAAATAAAAAATGGAATTACACTCACAAACCAGCCATCAATGAAAAACATAAATCCTGTTAAGCTATCTGAACAATATCTACTCGCTTTCTATTTAAACATAAAACTCATTAAGCAAGCTACATCCACCAAAAATAGATTTCTTTAAATTATGTATCAGGGGCCAGGAAGATGGCTCAGTGGAATAAGCACTTCCTTGGCAAGCGCAAGGAACTGAGTTCAATCCCTGGTTCTGCCATAAAAAAAAAAAATTAAATAAATAAATAAATAATAAAGTACGTATCAACTAAGCTTCAGCAATAATGACTTTCAGGCCAGCTAGATAGTTCAACAGACTAAAGTGCCTGCTTAGGCAAAAGTAGGACCCAGGGTTCCATCCCCAGCTCCACATGCCATGCCAGCCCCACCTCTGGGACAAGCTGAGACAGTGATTAAGAATGAGAGTGGTGATGAGTGCCTATAATCCCAGTGCTTGGGAGGCTGAAAACAGGAGGATCACTATGAGTCCTATCTATGTAGTGACACCCTATAAGCCCTATGCTAAATACATTAATAATAATTTTGCCAGCTAACAGTCACTGAATATTCATTATGTGCCAGGTTTTCTAAATACACTATCTCACTCAATACTCCCAAAAACCTCTTAAAGAAAACTGTTAACCCAACTTTGAAGATGAAGAAATTGAGGACCATCAAGTTTAAGTAAAACTATCCATGAAAAAGTAAAATACAAAAAGAAAGAAAGAAAGAAGTAAAATACAAAGCTAAGATGTCTATCAAAATACATAAGGTGAAAAACACATCCACAAAGCCAGGCAATGTGTCCTGTGATCCTGATACTCTGAAAGGCTAAGCCAGAAGGATATCAAATTTAAACCCTGCTTGAGCAATTTAGCTAAACCTTGTAAAACATAAAAAATTTCTGATGGTGTAAGTCACTGTGTAGGCCCACAGTACATTCCACAGCAACACCTTCACCACTACCAAAAATATAGGCATTCTCAAATTTGACAACTGCTTTATCACACCACTGTTCTACTCTCAAGTGTGATAAGACTGGTGCTTTTGTGGATCAGATTATTATTCCTCAAATGAATTGCCATATCTTAACTTTGTGGCTGCTGACTAGAACTTCCTGACACCTGACTCTTTACCTCCTAGTGTACTGAATTTACTTATACTTGAAAAGCTATTCATATACTGACTCATCCTCATACAGTACCTTAGTATCACCTTTCAATATTAGAAGCACAACACAGAGCTATCAGTTTAAAATCTCTTTAGCCAAATGGCTTACCTGTCCTATAACCAATCTTCTCCCTCACTCATGAATGTAGTGAACACACTGAATGACTCCTCTGTACCAGACTGCATGCTAAATATCCAAGTTCCTTCAGTAAGCACAAGACAAGATCTCTATTCTTACAAGGTATACCTTCTAAAAGAGGCAGCACACCTAAGCAAAGTAAATTCCATAATAAAACAGTAAATAACAAATGCTGGAGAAAGGGGGACAGGTTCCCCTTAACAAGGCGGCAATAGCTAAGATACCAATGCCGTGAGTCCAACTTGTAGATGGCCCAGAAATATTCTAGGCAGGACTCTCTGGTGTGAACCTTATGTGCCAAGAATTACAAGAGATCATAGAATCAATTGGAATGTAGTATGCAGCTGAGTACAGGGCACTGCAGACAACATAAAGCCTTAAATCACTGTGTGGACTTTGCCCTTTACTGAGCTCATGAAATGAAAAGCCGTAAGCCAGGCATGGCGCATGCCTGTAATTCCAGCATTTGGGAGGCTGAGGCAGGAGGATTGTTGTGAGTTCGAGACCAGCCTGAGCTACAAAGTGAGCTTAAGGCCAGCCTGAACTGCATAGTGAGACCCTGTCTCAAAAAGACAAAAACAAAAAAGAAATGGAAAGCCATGTAAAGATTTTGAGTAGAGAGAGAGACACAATGTGTCTTAAGACCTTAAATACTTTATCAGCTACACTGACAATATAGTACCTAGCCCAGTGGTGGTGAAGCTGCAACTCCCATGTTGTTTTTCTTTGAAATCAAGATAGTAATATAGTGTTATTTTTTCTACATTAAAACCACGGTATTGGCCGGGCGTGGTGGCGCATGCCTGTAATCCCAGCACTCGGGAGGCTGAGGCAGGAGGATTGTTGTGAGTTCGAGACCAGCCTGAGCTACAAAGTGAGCTCGAGGCCAGCCTGAACTGCATAGTGAGACCCTGTCTCAAAAAAAAGACAAAAAAAATAAATAAATAAAAAATAAATAAAACCACGGTATTTAGGGTTTTTTTTTTTTTTTTTGCTGTTGTTCTTTTGTTTTTTTCTTTTCTGTATTTAGGACAGGGTCTACAGGGTCTTACTAGTAGATTGGACTCGTGGTGATTCTGTTTTCAGCCTCCTACATGCAGGGATTACCGCAAGCGCTACCACACCTCAATCACCATCTCAGCACACCCCCCACGGGTGGGGCCAGCTCAACATGCTGGGGATAGAACCCAGGCCACTGGGCTCTACCTAAGCAGGTGCTTTAGTTCACTGAGCTACCAGGCCAACCTTCAATATTTAGTTTTAATTGCAATGTTGGTACTTTGCAAGAAGTGGATGTAGGGTTGCAATTTGACACTTGGGCTTCTAAAGGTTCGCTGTTACTGACCTAGGCAGTTATATGCACCATTATAGAGTTCATAAGATGTCTGGACTAAAGAATGGACAGTAAACAGCCATGGTGGCACATACCTGTAAACCCAGCACTCAGGAGGTGAAGGCTGGGCTACACAGTTTAAGGACATTTAAGCCTAAAATATATATTGAGACTGCCTCAAAAAAAACCAGCAAAGTAAGGATAATTACAATTAGTTCATTGAATTGTTATAAAAATTGTTCAATAGTGTCTATAAAGTACTTATCATTGTGCTTTTAACACACAGTAAATGTTACTACTATAGCTTGTGTCCTGTACAAGCTCACCAAGCAAAGCAGCAGGGAATGGGTAGAAATTCAGCTTCACTTGCTAAGCCATGGGCCTAATACTCAAACAGCAGAAGCCTGGAGGAAACAATCCTCTTAAGTCACATGAAGGCTGGCTCTGTAGTTAGGCTGTCTCTGAAGAGTTATATCATCTAAACTTCTATTTGGCAGTGGTGCACTCCTTATTCACATACAGATACACTTCTACACAACTACACTCTCCATCCAACTCCTGTTGCATATAATATTCTCCTAATTTTAAAAGTCACATAATTATTCAAATGTTAAATGTCTGAAATCAGTCATTACACAATGGTATGCTTTATTGGATCTCACAAGATTTAAACACCTTTAAGTACACAATTAATTAGCTTAGCACCTCAGATGCTGGATCACAGAACAAAAAAGTCACTATGTCTAAGTGCCCTTGCTACTATGGTCACATTTTTACATCTGGAGACTGGGCTTGGGTGCATCTGTTATTTTAAGGTAAGCCTATTTTTTGACATAACTAACTGGTCACTAGGTATCTATTTTCCGAGACCTTTTTTTTTCAAGGGGGTGGAGTTAACTCAAAAAAAAAAATGAGATTTGTATTGCGACTTCATCTTTCTTATAAATGAAAAAAATTTCTACAAGTTTAGACAGTATATGTAGATTGATAATTAACATCTTCCTCATTTCTTAATTTTCAGTGCTGGGGACTAAAGCCATCAAACACCCTCTCACCCCCCAGCCCTATGCCTTTAAGAATTTCAGCTTTCCCTCCCAAGCCAAGTTGTTCCTGGACACCAGTTATGTTTATACTTCTTTGAAGACAGAACTGAGAAGCCTAACTCCCAGAGAGAAAACTCTCTGAAGCCTGCGTTAAAAAAAGAAAAAAATAAAATAAACCTCAGGCCTTTTCTTTCTATGGAAGGTATACCAGTGGGTCCCTAGATGGGGTGAAGTAGGCCCAGTCAAGATTATGGACACTGTCCTGAAAGCTAGGTCCTCCTGAAAACTAGGTCCACTTGATGGAAGAAACCAGAAGTCTCTTCCCCGGCTGAGCAACCAGACTGAAATAAAGTCCTGCTGGGCATGTGACGCACATCTATAATCCTAGCACTTGGGAGGCAAAAGCAGGAAGAACATTGTTAAGTGTAAGCAAGCCAGAACTACATAGCGAGACCTTGCCTCAAAAAAAAAAGTCTGTGAACTTCTACTTTATACAATAAAGCCCAATAAACCCTGTCCATACGCTAAGATTCCTTTTAACCCTATCCTTCTAAGAACAGATTACCAAGCCTAACCATGCATCTTAAGAAAACTTCTAACATGGTGATAAAGACCAATTCACAGGGAGTTGGAGGACACAGCATTTGGCAATGGGACACAACTCCAACCCTATGACTTGAACTATGAGATTAATAGAGCCTATCATGCCCAGGCATGGTGGGCAAGCCTGTAACCCCATCACATGGGAGGCTAAGATAAGAGTTCAAGACCATCCTGGGCTACAAAATGAGTTCAGGGCCAGCTTGAACTGCATAGTGAAATCCTGTCTCGAAAAAGCCCTCCTCACTGAGGCAGGAGGATTGTTGTGAGTTCGAGACCAGCCTGAGCTACAAAGTGAGCTTAAAGCCAGCCTGAACTGCATAGCGAGACCCTGTCTCAAAAAGACAAAAAAAAAAAAAAAAAAAGCCCTCCTCGCCCCTCCAAAAAACCAACGAAGTACATACTCTTACTTTGTGAAAAAAAAAAGGTGCAGTTTTATCTATCCTGGATTCCCGACATTGTTAAATGATCTGTCCTCATACCAATCATGACTGAAGAATATTTGGCTCTTTTAAAATGTTGGAGGACCAGGAAAATAGCTCAGCAGCATGAGCATCTGCTTCGCAAGCCCAAGGGCCAAAGTTCTATCTGCAGTACCAGGAAAAAAAAAGAATAGAATGTTGGGCAATGATGACATTTAAAAATTATCAAAGGCTGGCGAGATAGCTCAGCAGACTAAGCACCTGCTTAGGCAAGCACAAGGACCAGCATTTGATCCCCAGTATCACATGCTGTACTGGCCCCACCCCCAGGCACCCTGAGCCAGCCACTGATACCAGTAGTGGTGGTACACACCTGTAATCCCAGTGCTAGGGAGGCTGAAAACAGGAGGATCACTATGAGTCTGAGCTGTGTAGTGAGACCCTATACCAAATACATAAAAAAAAAAAAAATTAATTATCAGCTAGGCATTGTGGCACAGGTCTATCATCCCAGAACTTAAAGGCTGAGGCAGGTAGATTACAAAATTTATTAGCCCAACCAGGACAAACTGACAAGAAAGATCCTGTTTCAAAAATAAAAATTAAAATAAAAAGAGGGGCTAGATCAGGAGTGCAAGCACTCACCTGGCAAGTGCAAGGTCCTACAACTGATTACCAATAACCCCTACCCCTATCCCCCCAAAAACCTACAACTCTGTATAATCAATTTTTTTGTGTTTCCTAGACAAAAAAAAAAAAAAAAAAAATCACATTTCTGAGTAGCTTAAAACTTGCTCTTTATCATTCCCAGTATCTTTATAAGGCTCTCTGTAACACACAGTATGGTATCATCCCTAAATCTAAATAGCAGTATACCATGTAGGATTGTTGCCTACTCTACCATCTTCTGTGCATCTAGAACTGCTAAGTTTTTGCAAGAACCCTTTTAAATCCTGACAGTGATGTACAGAACTCTAACTTCCTACAACTGAACTTTTACCCCTCTGTCCTTTAGTGACATCACACTAAGTTCTCAAAGCATTGGCCAGAATTTTTTCCCATTTTGAGTAACATCTAACTTCAAGGCATTCACTTTTGTAAATTGCAAAATTGCCTTGTAATCACGTGTACTTCACCAGTGGGTTAAAGCTGTGGCCAGTGCTTCCATGTGTACTGTTTATATGTGTGTGGTTTATTCACTAAAATGTTTCTTATGATTAAGCAAGTTAACAAATAAAAACAAGTGAAAATGTGGCAACCTGACTGGATACACAGAACCACCCTTTAGGTGAGATTTTTTTTTCCCCTCATTGTTTCCATGTGCTCTCTCAGAAGTAATCATCTACTCTTATGTCTTAGACAAGCACAGGGATTTGATCCCAGGAACCACGTGCTGCACTGGCAGTATGATGGACATGTGGAAAAGACATGCATGTTGGCCCATGGGAAAAACCTGTTTTCTTCCTTTTCCTTTCACTTCAATCCTTAGGGATTGACTAAGCTACCTTATACATTAAACTGAAAGAATACATATCATTAACTCTAGTTAAAGTAAACAAGTAAGCGGAAAAAAAAAAAAAGAGCCCTTCATATACCTACTACATTAAACTTTACAATAATGAGGAACCAGAAGACTATACAAACTTCTACAGAAACCAGAATGGCTTTTAATTTCTCTAGGCTGGAAGCTGGAAGACATAAAGGAGGAAACCCTTATAAACTTCTGAAAGAAAATGATCTATAGAACTATCAGCAAAAAAGAAAGGTAGAAAAAAGAAAGGTAACTTCTGACAGTACAGAAGTCCACAGTCACTTTCTCAAGGGTCTCATCACGTGAACAAATCAGGAGAAAAATCTGAGATACAGAAAACAGAAACCCAGGCCAGGCGTGGTGGCGCATGCCTGTAATCCCAGCACTCGGGAGGCTGAGACAGGAGGATTGTTGTGAGTTCGAGACCAGCCTGAGCTACAAAGTGAGCTCGAGGCCAGCCTGAACTGCATAGTGAGACCCTGTCTCAAAAAGACAAAAAAAAGAAAACAGAAACCCAACAAGGAAGGAACAAAGGAAAGCCCCAGTAGAAGAGTAGTACAGAGCAATCCCTGGATAAGTGTGTACCACAAACAGGACTTCACTTTCATGCAAACCTTGGTACACAAAAATCTCAGCCACAGCCACCCACACAATGGCTTCTTGTCTTAAGTGGAGAAAAAGAAGCAAAAACATCCACATATAGATCAGTCCATGTGGTTGAACAGGTTAAAACAGTTTAGCCACAGTGTTCCCCACAGCAAAGGACACAGCTCTTCACAATTTACAAGATGAATATCTGGGATAAGTGGACATGATATATACTTATGTGAATGCAGTAAGGTTCATGAGCAAGAGAAAGCCTCACTTTGGTACTAGTACAGTATATCTTTTATATTTTTAAACACTTCCCATTCTCTTTTTAATTTAGAAAAAAAAAAGATTTCAAAGTCAAACCCACTGAAATCATAATATCTAAGTAAACATTAACACTGGGACTTGGTTTGTTTGTTTTATAAACTGCTGCAGAAAACTACGTACAAGTCTCCTCGCAGTTCTTTGAGTTCAGAAGTGCTTGTAAGAAAAAGAAATCAACCTCAAATAGTGAACCACAGCTGAGTATGCAGATGTGCACCCATAGTACCAACTACTTTGGAGGCTGAGGCAGGAGGATTCAGGCTAGCTTGGGCAATATATCAAGCCAGAGGCTCTCAAAAAGATTGGAGAGATGGAGGGGTGCACCCTTAATACAGCACATTTCCAGAAAAGAGGCTGTATATGCTTTGCACATGTAGCTCATATGATGCTAACACTCAGCCCTTTTCTCTATAACTCAACAATCACAACAATTTTCATTTCCCTCAGAGGTAACATTCTTCAAATTATGTTAATACTTATAATAGAACCCAAATTATACTACTGTTTTATTCATTTGTTGCAGTGCTGCAGACTAAACCTAGGACATCACACATGCTCATAACCGCTGAGCTAAATTCACACCTCCCCTCTTTTTATGTTTTATTTTGAGACAGGGTTTCAAAATTGCCAAGGCTGACCTCAAATTTGTGATCCTCCTGATGCAGCCTCCCAAGTAACTAGGCTTACAGGCAAACACCACCATGCTTAGAGTTTTTAAAACTGCAAGGTATTAAAAGGGTCTGTCCTTATTCTGCCCATAAGCCCTATTTGTTTTTCATGTAATTTTGCAAAAATGTGTGGTTTTTTAGGAACATTTACCGCACTATAAAAGAAATACCTATTCTGGGTTTTTGTAGTCATGTATCATACAACATTTCAGTCACTACAAACCATATCTATGAGTCCCACAAGGGTGTAGCAGAGTTGCACATAGTGATACATGTGTGTCATCAAAATGGAAAAAAATGCTGCTGAAGAAGCTGAAACAGGAGGGTTGCAAGCTCAAGGTCACATAAGAAAACCCTGTCTTAAAAAGAGGAAAGAGAAAGAAGGAAAATGACAAGAAACATTCTGTCAAGCTGTGTAAGGTGTTTTCAGCTGTTATTATGAAAGTCAAAAATGCTCTTTTAGATACCATCAAAAGCATAAACAACAATAACAAATTGGATTTCAGCAGGATTAAGAATTTATAGTCAGGCATGATAGCACACTCCTGTGATCCCAGCACTCAGGTTAAAGCAGGAAGAGTTCAAGTTCAAGGACAACCTGGACTACATAGTGAATTTTTTTTTTTTGTCTTTTTGAGACAGGGTCTCACAATGCAGTTCAGGCTGGCCTTAAGCTCACTTTGTAGCTCAGGCTGGTCTCGAACTCACAACAATCCTCCTGCCTCAGCCTCCCGAGTGCTGGGATTACAGGCATGCGCCATGCATAGTGAATTTAAGAACAGCCTGAGCTATATAGCAAGACCCTAGCAAAAAAAAAAAAAAAATTTTCATGCTTCAAAGTAAAAAAGATAACCCAAGGAATGGCAGACTGTATGTGCCATCTAAGACTTGCTATCACAAAATATTTTTTCTATAAAACACAGAACTCATTAATAAAAAAGATAAGCCAATTTTTTAAAATAAAGCATTTGAATACACATTTCTTTACAGAATTTACATAACTGGTCAATAACAAAATGAAAAGGGGCCTGGGAGATGGCTCAGTAGAATAAGCACTTGGCTGGTAAGCGCAAGAGCCTGATGAGTTCAATCCCCAGTTCTACAAAAAAAAAAGTCTGAAGTTGAGTCCTGGTATCCTCCTCCCAAAAAAGAACATGAAAAGACCCTCAACATCACTCATCATTAGAGAAATACAAATCCTACCCCCACAAAATACACTATGTTGATGAATGGGAAGGAGAAAGGCAAGGTCAGCAAAGGTGTGGGGACCCTAGAGCTCCTGTGAATTGCTGACAGAGCATAAAGAAGGGCAGCCATTGTAGAAATGAGTCACCAAGGGCCGTAGCAACCTCACTCTTAGGTACACACAGCAGCATTATTCATAACAACAGTAAATGGGACACAACGAAGTGTCTATCAACTAACCAAGGGATAAACAGAGGGTTATGTACAAACAATAAAATACTATAGTGGCCAGCCTTAAAAAACAGAGATCAGCACTACCACATGGTTGACCACCCATGAAGACTTTAGGCTCAATGAAAAGTCAGCTAAAAAAGGATAAACACTGGATAGCTCCATGCATAGGGGCTACCTAGAATATTAAAAGTTCATGGGTACCGGTGATGGCTGATAGGACTGGGACAAGGACGATTTACTGCATTTGTCTGAGATGATGAAAGAGCTCTGGAGATGGATGGTATGTTGACAACTAAAGAACAGTGTGAATATAATTAGTACCCCTGAATGAATGTACACTTCAAATGGCTAAAATGATCAATATTGTTAGGACTGAAGATCATATCTGGTTACAATTACTGGTGCTAAGTCTGGAGGTCTTAGAAAGACCTACACGTCACTGTGGCTTATCATCTACAGTGGCTCTTTTTGCTGAGACAGGGCCCCATGTGCAGGTCAGGCTGGCCTTAGTGGCAGTCCTCCTGACTCAGTCTCCCAAGTGCTAGGATTGTAAGTATGTGACACTGTGCTCAGCTAGAATGGATCTTTAACCACTGGCTTGCTTTTCCAAACTTCTCAGACTGACAGCACAGATCACCCCCTTTTCTCTCCAGGAAGGCAAAGGAAGAAAAATAACAGAAATTTCTTATTATGTTTCTTCCTCTCCTTACTACAAAAAGTCCCTAAATTATAGGGATACACTTGAACACATGAGCTGGACACCTAAATACATGAGATGGTGAGATGATGGAGCTGATATGAAGCCTTTTTTTGTCTCAACAAAACAAGTGGCTTCCTTTGTTCTTGGAAAGAAGCAAGCAGAGCAAACCTATGCAAGAGGGTAACAGCTTCATTACAAGAGTGAGAACAGGTAGATCAAGACAGAGTCCGGCTCCCTGCTTGGATTCTCAGGAAATCTGCAGACTTTAAACATAACAAATAGCCTCTGATTACTTTTGATTTTTTTGTACAAAATAATAAAATTATGCTTTGATCTTTCAAAGGCCTGTCCAGAGCAATTAAAAAAAAAACAAAAACCTAAATTGCAAGACTTCAGTGTGAAATCATAGGAGGAAACAGATACTGGGACCCTGACAGTAATAAATCCTGTATTTTGGTGGTGCCTTTCCACCTTAGTACAGTACTTAGCATGCCCTATGACCATTAGCTGCTACAGTGAATGATATCTGTATGCCCTCTAAGACCTGCTAGCACTCTTACTTAGGCTTTGGGTAACTGGATTATAGGGACTTAGAGCTGACTTGCTGTTAAGAGGTAGAGTCTGGTCAGAAGATGGTCATTTCAGGTGGGGATTGGAAGGGTTCATCTTCCTCCCCAGCTCCTCTGCTTCTTGCTCACCAGGTTGTAAGTAGCAATCGTCTACCATGTTATCTGTCCTGACAGTGAAGAACAACAAAAAACAAGCATTAAGTTAATTCCTAACTCATAAAATCACAGAAAACTTATCCTTACTGTGGATTTTTACAAGTCTGTAACCTATCCTGGCCTCAAACTTGCAGCAGTCTTCCTGTCTCAGTCTCCCAAATGCTGGGATTACAAGCATACTTGACCACACTCAGTGGCTTTTTGACTTTTAAAACAAAAAAAATTTCTTTAATGTATTGAGTACAGGGTCTACAGAGTCTCACCACACAGATTGGACTTATAGTGATTCTTCCTGTTTTTCAGCCTCCCAAGCACTAGTATTACAGGGATGTGCTGCCATGCCCAGTGTCAGTCCCAGTCTCAGTACACCCCAGGGTGGGGCCAGCAAGGCAGGCCAGGGTTGGAACCCCTCTCTCCCGCTGTGTCTGTTTAAACAGGCGCTTTAATCCACTGAGCTATCTGGCCGGCCCTTCTTGACAACTTTTGCTGAAGCAAAATCTTTTAAGGTTTTTCTTTGGCATATTTAAATTGCTAGCATCACTCCTCTTAAGAGTACTTCGAAGTGTTTGGCTGGCAAGTACAAGGTCCTTAGTTCAATCCCTGGTACCACCAAAAAAAAAAAACAGTATATTTCAGAGCCACTATTAAGTAAAATAAGGGCTGTGGACCAGCAAAATAGCTCAGTGGGCCAGGGTGATAGCTCAGTGGTCCAACTTAGCCAAGCTTAAGCTGGTGCAGGGAACCTCAGTTGGATCCCAGGCACTACATGCTCTGCCAGCCCTGCCCTCAGGGTGGGCTGGGCTGGCAAAAAAAAAAAATTTAAAAAGATAAAATAAGGGTAAACATCAGCACTACAATAGAGTAACAGGGATCTGATGAACAAGACAGCTTAGAGGGTAGCAAGACACATATATGCTAGACAAAGGCGTGGTTCATGATTTCACTGTGCTACTCACCATGGTATGCAATCTGAATCCTATAAATTGTTCACTTCTGGAATTTTCCATTTACTATTTTAAGATGACAGCTGACCACAAGTAACTGAAACCAGGGAAAGTGAAACTGCAGATAAAGGGTATCTCAGTCCATTAGCTACTGCTACATCAGCATACCTGCACTGGGTAGTTTATAAAGACATTTACTTGGGCCCAGGTTCTCAGGCCTGGGATGTCTGACAGCATGATGCCATTATCTGCTCAGCTTCTGATAAAAGGCCTTTATGTTGTTCCAACTCATTGTAGCAGAACAGAAATAGACTGTACCAAAAAAAAAAAAAGCACAAGATCTTTAAACAACCCACTCGGGGGCTGTCGAGATAGCTCAACAGTCTAAGCACCTGCTTGGCAAGCATAAGGACCCAAGAGTTCGATTCCTAGTACACATGCCATGCCGGCCCCAGAAGCCTGGGAACGCTACGCAAGCCTCAAAAGCAAGTGCTGCAGAGGTTGAGACACATGAACCAATACGAATTTGAGCTGCACAGCAAGACCCTGTAACAAATTCAAAGCAATAATCCTGGGCCAAAAAAGAATTCCCTCGAGAAAGTCATTACTTCCCTAAGCAACCTAACTACATCCTGACTCAAATACCTCACAGCAGTGACTAAATTTCAACATGAGCTAAGGCCAGGACAAGCCACATCCAAAGCACAGCAAGAGGCGGGCTATGGTGCAAGTTAGAACATGGATGAGTCTTGAAAGATTACTAAGTTAGAAGTCCACGTATTACATGATCCTATACACAAAAAGTCCACATTAGACAAGTTCATAGAAACAGATGAAAATGCATTAGTGAGTGGGTGTGATGACTGGGCATTAATGAGTGCTCAGTCCTTTGGGAGGCTGAGGCAGGATTATTTGAGCCTAGGAGTCAGGGGCCAGCTTGGACAACATAGCAAGATGAGATATTATCATGGATTCATGGATGGATGGATGGGAAAAAAGAAAGGTAAATAAAGGAAAGACAAATGACTAGTACTCAGAGAATGGAGGATTATGGTTATGGGGTTCTTTGGGGAGTGATAAAAAGTATTCCAAAATTAATTGTGGTGCTGGGTGCAAAGTCTGATTATACTAAAGGCCATGAATTATATGCAGTACTTTTAATGGCTGAAACATATGGCATGTGAATTAAATATGAACAGAGCTAGATGGGGGGGGGGGTCAGATCTGCAACTGGGTATGGGTTTTTTTGTATTTTCTAATTTCCAGTCCCACTCCCTCACAAATCTCTAACTTCCTACCCCAAACAGTACAACCCACTCAAAAAAGTCCACTGTTATATTTAAGCTATAGTCTGAAATAGCTTCTGTTCCTTCCACCTAAGTATCCTAAGGAAAAACGTATCACTAAAAGATATAAGAATAATTACTCAAATAAATACATACTACATAAATGAACAGCAACTGCAGTACAGTTTACTTACTATATCCTAAGGATTATACTTACTAACAATTCTCCATCAATTAAAAAGCAGAAGTTCCACATGCCCCACCACCCGGACATCACCCCCATCCCTAGGTAGGCTCAGCTGGCCAACTAGACCTGCCATGGTGACACAGGCCTGCAATCCCAGTGCTGGGGAGGCGAAAACAGGAGGATCACTAGGAGTCCAAGCTGCACAGTGAGACTCTGTACCAAATACATTTAAAAAAAAATTTTTTTTTTAAAACCCGTAAGTTTAAACTGGGCACCATTGTAAAGGCTGTAATTCTAGCACTCTGGGAGGCTAAGACAGGGGGTTGCAGGTTCAAACCCAGCATGGGCAATTTAAAAAGACCTTATCTCAACAATTTTTAAAAAAGCACAACTTAGTAGGTACAGGACAGTTTGAAAAGCACCTTTACTATTTACAGGCTGTCTGAATGTGAGCAACTTTAGATTTCTTTGCTATGAAGTTTAAGAAAAAAAAATAGTACCAATTGACCTTTTAACTTTTTTTTAATGTTCTTTTTGGTTGAACTGTTTTTTAGGGGAAGGTTTATTTTTTGTTTTTGATGCCAAGGACCAAACCCAGGGCTTCCAGCTTGCTAGGCAAGCATTCTACCACTGAGCCAAAACCCCAGCCTCCCTCCTTTTTTTTTTTTTTTTTTTTTTTTTTTTTTTTTTTTTTTTTTTTTTTTTTTTTTTTTTTTTTTTTTGGTCTTTTTTTTTTTTTTTTTTTTTTTTTTTTTTTTGAGACAGGGTCTCACTTTGTAGTCCAAGTTGACCTTTTTGTGGCAATCCTCCTGCCTCAGCCTCTGACATACAAAGATTACAGGTGTGTACCACCACCCAAAGCCTAATCTGACTTTAAAAGTTTATTGAATTTCAGTGAGGAATAAAAACGATAATTGATATAAAGTACCTAGGTATGAGTATATCACATAAAAAGCTCTCAATGTTAACAAACTATCTGTAATGCACATTTTTCAGGTGGAAAGCTGAATTTACACCTTTCTGTTTGGTATTTAGTGTCATGTTCTATTTTGCTGGTGGCTGTATTAGGAAGCTTCCCACTGAACTATACCCCAAACCTTTTTATTTTTTCTTTTAGCTAGGGTCTTACTAAGACATTAAGCTGTTGGGGCTGGGCTGAAATTTGTAATCCTCCTGCCTCAGCTTCTAAGAGTACTGGGGTTACAGGACTGTGCCACCATACCTAGTCTGCTGTTGGGATCTGGAGTACTATTTATTTATGTGAGTTAGTTTGAGTCCTCCAACTTCTGAAAGTGTCAGTGAACTCAAAAACTCCTAAATACAGAATCCTGTGCTTGTGCTCTTGTACATCCAGACCTTACATTCTACCAATACCTGAAAATAATCATGCTCCTAAAAGAAACAAGGGCAGTAAGATAGCTCATCAGACTAAGGTACTTAGGCAAGCACAAGGACTGGGGTTTGATCCCTGGCACCATATGCCTCACTGGTCCTGCCCCCAGGGGGCGCACTGAGCCATGGTGGTGCACACCTATAATCCCAGTACTGGAGAGGCTGAAAACAGGAGGATCACTATGATCTGAGCTGCAAAGTGAGACCCTGCATCAAAAACATTAAAAAAAAAAAAAAGAAAGAAAGAAAGAAAGTAGCATCAGCGTAACAGCAGTAATTAGAAGCCCTTTAACCAGTCCTTTCTCTGCTCATTTCTGATTTGCTGTTTATATACCAGTAACATGCTTTAACATTCAAATAGTCTGAGTGTATTTAGCCATTATATCTTTATGGAGACTGTAAAGGTGGGAAATATATCCATATTACATATAACTAATAATCTATATTATACTATAAGGTAGAAACAATAATGAGAAACAGACAAGATAGAGTATTAGTCTGAAAACAAGAAAATTAAAGCAAGTTGTGGATGCAGGGACTCACTTATTTAAGGGGGAAAAACAGCCCAGGATGGTGGCATACCTCTATAATCCCTCCATTTCATGAGGCTGAGGCAGGAGGCTCACAAATTCGAGCTCAGCCCAGGCGATTTAGTGAGAGCTCATCTCAAAATTTATAAGCAGGCTGAGGATATAGTGTAGTGTTAAAAGGCTCCAGACTTGGGGGACCATCCACTCGGGAATCCCTTCCTGTCTCTCTCTTGGACAGGAGCTTTTCTTTCTCTCAATAAATATATTCTGCTCATAAAAAAAAGGATCCAGGTTCACTCCCCAGAACTGTCCCTTCCAAAACAAACCAGACACATACCATTATTACTAGACTATATGTATCTATATAGCTTGCCTCCTCTAAAACTACAGTTACTTAAAGGCAAAAACCAGTCTTCAGCACTTTCACCTGACATGGAATATAGAATACAACTATGATAGTAGTTGGACAAGATATTATGTCAGCTTCTAGTACTATGGACAACAACTAGGAAGATAACAAGGTAGAAAGTATTAATTATAGGATATGCAATATAATTCAGCTTCAAAAAAAATAAGATAGATATAGAAACAGCTACACTTAATTCACTGATTAGAGACATCTACTATAATAGTGTCTGTATAATATCATGTATGCACCTTGTACGATACCAAAACATTGCAAAAACATTTTGCAATGTATTATCAAATCTGTCCTGTTAATTTGATTTGAAACTCATTGCTATTTGTTCTTCAATAAAAAAATTAATTTAAAAAAACAGAATACAACTATATACTGAACACAGAAATGAATTTGCAGTTCACTCCTATTATATGGTTTGTGTCTAGCTGTCCCCCCAAAGCCTCATGCAATCATGCGGTGGACTTCTAGAGTTTGTGATTAATTCATGATCCTCTGAGATCATGGATGTAAGTGCTGCTGGGATTATGGGTGTAAGTGCTACTGAGATTAAGGGTTTGAGTACTGCATCCCTAGGGCAGATAGCCTGAGTACAACATAAGGGAGACAGACTTTCTCTAAGCATTGTTGCTGATACCCCTCAATTTTGCTCTGCTCTTTGCACCACCATGAAAGGTTGCTCTCTGCCATGTGCTGCTCTGCCTTGGAGCAGCCAAATATGGACCGAAACCTCCAGCAACTGTGAGCTAAATAAACCTTTCCTTCCTTCATTTTGAGTGTTGGATATTTGTCTCAGCAATGAGAGAAGAGTAACTGAGACAACCCCATGCTTACTGACAAATTTAATTCACTTGGCATCATGTTCTTTGAACTGGTTTTCCTGAAACTATCCTCCTGTATATCTAAAAGGAAGCAGATATAGTTCAAGGACAAGATGTGTGCTACCATTCAAATTTATAGTTGCAAGTAATAGAAAATCTACCTTACACTGACTTTAAAAATAATCAGTTTTGAACAAGGGGAAAAAAAATCAGAGAGGAACAAGAGAAAAGATGCTCAGACCTGAAGCTTCCTGTCACCACTGGTCCTGCCTTGATTCCCCATCACTGTTACCTGAGCCTGCACTTGGGAAAAAAAAAAAAAAAAAATCAAAAGCCAGTAAGAATCCACCCACGATCCTGGATCCTGGAGTTGTTGCCTGCTTTCTTGCGAGCTAAACATCCAGCCACCTCATCCAGCCCTGTTGCCATGAACTGTTGCTCTCTGCCTTGGAGCCAGCCAAGTACAGACTGAAACCTCCATTAACTGGAAGCTAAATAAACCTTTCCTTCCCTAAAAAATAAATAAAAACAAAAAATCAGTTCACCATACAGCTACTTTCTCTTTTGTACTAACACTGCTTCAACAAGATATTATGTCTGCATCTTGTCCTTGAATAACTATTATGAAGACAACGATATGTAATATATTAATTATTGTAAACATCCTACTTACCTGTTTTGAAACTGTTTCATGACTATTTTATCTTTTTTCTCATTAAAATGAATAAAAATTATAATAAAAAAGTCAGTTTACCAATTCATTTAACCTTAAAAAAAAAGATGCAATAGCTTCAAAAAGGCCTGATTCAATAGTTTATGAATTGTCACTAAAAATCTGTCTTTCTTCCTTCCTCTCTGCCTTCTTTGGTATTTGCTTCAGTCTGGCAATTCCCTATCCTATATCACAGGATAGGAGACTACAAGTATATCCACAGGGTTATACGTATCTTCATTTAAATCTAGCAGGCATACATCTGTAATGTAGATGTATTCCAGCAAACACAGAGGCTGAGGCAGAAGGGTCAGGTTCAAGGCCAGCCCAAGCAAGACCTCACCAAGGACAAAAAGAAGGGATGCAGGAGAGGAAAGGAAGAATGGAAACAAAGGAGTAAAGGTAGGAGGGAGGGAGGGAAGGAATCTTGCAGGTCAACAGTACTTCTCAGGGAGCTCTTTGGATCAACCAGCCCCAAACATACTATCACATTTCACTGGTTTTCAGAGTCACTTGGCTGAGCTTTGACTGGTTTTAAATAACTGGGCTCAGGGCCAGGAAGATAGCTCAGTAGAATAAGCACCTGCCTGGCAAGCACAAGGTCCTCAGTTCAATCCCTGGTACCACAAAATAATAAATAATTGGGCTCACCCCTATATCTAAGAATGTAGTCAGTGTCATTCAATCTGTGTGGCTATGTATCAGAAAATGAACCAATTCCTCAGAGAAAATATGGGATTCAGTCACTATAAGAAGAGACTAGCCGGGCGTGGTGGCGCAGGCCTGTAATCCCAGCACTCGGGAGGCGAGGCAGGAGGATTGTTGTGAGTTCGAGACCAGCCTGAGCTACAAAGTGAGTTTAAGGCCAGCCTGACCTGCAAAGTGAGACCCCGTCTCAAAAAGGCAAAAAAAAAAAAAAAGAAGAGACTGAAACAAAACAAGTTCAACAATGGTTTACAGGTGAAAATCACCAAAGTCATGAAGGAGAGTTTACAGCAAGATCCTTAAATTAAACCCTGCAGGGTGGCACTCAACTGCAATCCTAGCACTCAGGCTGAGGCAGAACAGCCAAGAGTTCAAGGCCAACCTGGGCTACAAAGCAAGACCCTGTTTCAAAGAACAACAATAAAGATGTTGTTAAACATACATGAGATCAGAGCATCCAAAAGGGTACTGAGAAAGATTTCAGATATGGAAAAAATGCATCAAGGAAATACAATAAATTCCAAATATTTGAAAGATGTTTTAAGCCTAAGTATATAATGCTAACTTTAGTAAAATAGTCTTCATAGGCCTTGGGGGCTATCGTTCAGGACAGAACACCTACGTAGCTTGGGTGAGAGGCCCTGGGTCCAATGCCCAGCACTGGGGTGGGGGTGGAGAAGATCCTTCTCCAAATATATAAGCTACCAACCATTCACAGAATCAAAAGAACTGTGGAGAAAACAATACAAATTTAAAATATCGTCACTGATTCCTGCATATATGGGAAAAGGTGTTCACAAAGGACTACAAGTCCCTGATTTACAAAGGAATGCTATTCCAGGAAAATGTTTATAAGTCAAATTCCTTCATAATTCAATGAAGTGAATCTCCTCTAGTACACCTGTGAAAGCTCAAAACTCAAATGTTCATGAGTCAGGGACTTACTGTTCTACTTTCTCTACGTTTACTATGGGTCATACCAGATGTCATATCACTGTAGCCCTCCAAATACTCCTTCATTTAGTAAAAGAAAAGTCAGTCTATGTGTCAGTCTCTGGAGACAGGATCTGGCTATGAAGTACAAACTAGCCCTAAACTCCCTATGTAACCCAAACTGATTTCAAATCCTCTTGCCCCAGCCTCCCAGGTGCTAGGATTACAACTGTAAAGCAAATTTTTCAATAAATAAAAATGGAGGGGGGGTGCTGTTGAACGTCAGTTAAGTTGTTCTATTTTTGTTTTCTTTTGTGTCAAGAGATCAAATCCAGGACCTTATGCATGCTAGCACACAATCCATGAGGGAAACACATTCATGAGTCTAAATGTCAACATATTTTGTATGTCACAGTTTATGATTCAACATAAATTGCTCAATTCCTTGAATAATAAATTCGTATCTTTAAAACCCAGGAATGTATTCTTGAGGACTTCCAAACAAAATGCACCAAAAGAGCCAATTCATTTTCTGCCATACAACAGCTACAAAACAAACATAATCTATGAAAAAAGAAAGGAACAGAAGCAGTCACTAGTTTTCACTTCTTAAAACTTTCAAGAAATAAGGCTAGCTATGTATGTGCTAAAAACTGGCAAGACTCAAGTCCTATCCATCTTCAGGCAACAAATCCAACAGAGCAAGTGAGACACAAGTACCACTGAGCTCCACTCACACACACACATCAGCAGAAGTCACAAACACTGATGAGTACAGAAAAAAGTTGTAGCCTAAGTTTGGCCTGAAAAATTTACCAAGACTTGTCTCAAAAAAAGAGGGTGTAGGGATATCCTGTGACTGCAGCTCAGAGGTAAGAGTGCTTTCTGAGCATCCAGGCCCCAGACTAACCCCAACACCATCAAAAACAGTTACACTCCATTTCCACAGAGCCTACAAGGTTCTGAGCACAGTTCTCACCACCCTCATGGTTGAACCTATGAATACTGTTGGGTACACAAACATGTTAAGATAAAACAAACTAAGGGGGTAGGAAATACAGTGACCATGTTATGTATGCAGAAAACTAAACTGTTCAAAAATGTAGAGGAAAGCAAATTTATTTCCTAATATGTAATTCCTACTAAACTGCTGAGACAGGATCTACAAGACATTTATATAATTTATTCTGATGTTCATAATGGTCAGACATTTGCCTCTAATCCTTCCCTCCCTCCCTCCCTCCCTCCCTCCCT
>PVKA01037360.1:0-21056 GCA_004027165.1 Ctenomys sociabilis | reverse complement strand
AATAATTATTGAATCTTTGATATAATTCAGCTGTATAAAAACCTGTAAATATAATATCATGTATGCACCTTGTACAATACCAAAACGTTATGAAAACAGTTTGCAATGTATTATTTCATCAACTCTGTATGGTTATGGTGTTTTGAAACTGTCTGATTGACATTTGTATTTCAATAAAATAAAAATAAATGGAAAAAAAAATAAAATAAATTGGGAAAAGTACAAAACACAAAATCAAAATCTTATTCACAGTGAAACAGGATACTCTCTGACAGTGTGTGTTTAATCTCAAAGCAGTAGTGCCCAATGCCAGTTACTGTACCTTACTCTGTTATTAAATATTCACCAGACATTTTGCATATAAGTAATTTCCTTTTGTCTATCAAAATTACATTGTTACCATGGTACTAAATATTCTACTCTTACAAATAAATATCATTTGACTTAACTTTACATTTTCCCTCATCTAAAACACTTGATTCCTTGCTAAGCTAGTTTTCTGGTGACTTGGGCAATGTATGTGCAATATAACACTTCAGTTCATAGACTTGTGACATACAGCTTACGAACTGGTTCCTTTTACTGAATAAACTAGCACTCATCCCGTGTATTTAACAGGATCACAAATTTTCCTGAAAAAGTGGCCAAAATAAAGATGTCCCCCCATAAACCAAGTCCTCATTAGGACCTGAAGTCTTTTACTTTATGCAATATATAAATAAAATGTGAAGACAAATTTTCAAGCCCTCAACAGATTAAAAGCTCCAAATCAGAAGGATGACAGAAATAAAATAACTAATAATTTGTTAGGATTTAGATCTTAAAAGGCCCTCTTTAAGTCTCAGATATTCAGAGGTGGGGCTTTCCATGAGGTTGGGGTGTAGCCCAATGTGCTGTTAGGCAGAGCACAGTCTCAAGAAACCATTACTTAGGCCATGAACTACTTACCATTTATTCCTAACTGCAATAGTGCCGTTTTAATATGTCCCCAGATGCCCCCCAAATCCTTGTTTAGAAGCAGTGAACCTATGACACCCATGCTGCAGCAGACTGTTGGTATCATTTTTTTTTCCAGAACCAGGGATTGAACTCAGGCCCTTGCACTTGCCAGACAAGTGCTTATTCTACTGAGCCATCTCCCCAGCCCCAACTGTTTATATCACTGAAAGCTCTAAACTGCTTGCCATCATTGCCCTAGTCTCTGGTAACCACCACTGTCTTCCATGCTTCTGAGTTTATCTGTTTCAGATATGCAGTTCTTGGCTTTCTGGGACTGCTTTATTTCTAACATTGCGTTAGCTGGCTTTATCCACATAGTCATAGATGGCATCATTTTCCTCCATTTAAAAGCTGCATCACATTTCATTGTCTACAGATACTACTCTTCCTTTACCCACTCATTTGCACATGGATATTTGCATTGATTGAATATCTTACATTTGTGAATAATATCAAAGTGAACACAGCAATACAGGTATCATCTTAGTGTGCTGATTGCAAGCTCTTTGTCTACATATCCACAAGTGGGAATCTCAGATCACATGGTAGCTCTATTTTTAATTGTTGCAGCAGCCAACCACTCTTTTTCCACAATGGCTCTACTAATTTACATTTGTTAACAGCCAGGCCAGTTCCCTCTTCCTATCTTTGCCAGTACTTGTTCATTTGTGTTGTTTTCATGGTAGCCCTTCTAACTGCATAGATAGCATATTATTTTGCTTCTAACTGGCATTTCCGTAATAATTAGTGATGTTGTGCATTTTGTTCACATATGTACTGTTCATTTTTTGTCTTCGTTTGAGATATGTCTGGTCAGGACTTTAGCACATTTCTCAATTGGGCTATCTTGATGCTATTGCTGTTTAAATTTCTTATATACTTGGGTATTTATCCACTCTCAGACATACGACTTGCAAACACTTTATCCTATTCTGTCATTTGTTCCTTCATGGTGTTAATTGAATGTTGTGCACAAGATTTTTAGTTTGATGTACAGTAGTTTCCCCTTATCAACAGTTTAATTTTCTATAATTTCAATTACTGGCAGTCAAAACAATTTGAAAGACTTTGTGAGAATTTCCAGAAATAAAAAGACTATCTTCAGACAATTTTACTTTTGGTTTACTAATATAATGTGTTCATTAGTAATCAATGTACCTATTATTATAAATCTGTCTGAATGCCTAATTTGCAAATTAAATTTTATCCTAGTTATGTATTTATGGGGCAAAATATAGTATATAGTGTTTGGTAAAATTTGTGGCTTCTAGCACCCAAAGGACCTGTGGAACACATCCTCTGTGGATCATGGGGGACTAGTGTAATCTTGTCTATTTTTTTGGTTTTGTTGTCTAATCTTTTGAGATCAACTCCAAGAAACCACTGCCCAGGCCAAAAGTGTATAGTTTTCCCCTCAAAGAGAAAGCTTCTTCCTAGTATATATCTTGTCTTCAAAGTATATCCAAGAGAAAGTACTCAAGTCCTTTGGGCCCAAACTCAGTTCATCTCCAAAGAGGCAGTCAGAATGGTTGAAAGGCAACACACAAACCAGTTTAGCTCTTTAAGCCTGACTTTTTTTGGTGACTGGTTTGGTGTGACAGACTAGTCACATCAAGACAATCAAATCAACCGAACTGAGTTTGTCTGTGCTGATGCAGCCTAAGGCAAGACTAGCTTATTATTAGAATACACAAATCTCATTTATGATACAAATGAAACACACATTTAAATTTCCTCCACACAACAATGGCATGGAATGTAGTAACACTTTCCGTGACACTTTACACCAGGCTGATAATCCTTCATGGGGTCCTTCTCTCTGGATTCAAGACATGTATGTTACTGTCATCCTATTAACCATCTCATTTTCCCCAGGAAAAGCTTTGTCCTTTCACAAAGGCTCATCACTATGTAAAAGTGGCAGTATGATTCATGATTCACTTTTTTTAGTACACGCCAACTTGTTTGCTTTCAAACATCCTGCAGTTCGGGAAGTATCAAAATGCCAGGGTGTTTAAGTGGAAATACATTCTGCATTCCACTTCCAATCACTTCCTATTTTTTCAAAAAAGAAAGCAGAAATGCATAGAACCATTCCAAAAAGGTGACTGTATGCCTTACTTATCCAATAAATGTTATCAGTAAATCTTAACCTATTTTGAGTTAAAAACCTCATACCCTAATGTTCTTTTTAAGATCTTTACACATTTCCAGAGGTTGGAGTGTGTGTGTGTGTGTGTGTGTGTGTGTGTGTGTGTGTGTGTGTGTATGATGCCAAATTCCACATACTCCTTTTTGGATTGCTTTTGAATTATAACTGTTTTTGTATTTTCAAAGTGTCTAGCACATAGTATTTGCTTGGTGACCTGTTATTGAATAATTTTAGAAAAATTAGACAATACAAGTAAAAAAATAAGACAACACATAATTATCCTACCATTTAGAAAGAACCGCTGTTTTGTTACCTATGATTCCAGCCTTCTTTCTATGCCTATACAAGACCAATTTAAATAATGGGATCATACTTTATATACTGTCTAATTACTTAGGAACAAGTGGTCAACTTTTTTGTGTGTCATTATGAATTCTCGTACAGCATCACTTTAAGTACCATAAATATGTTTCATTACACAAATAATTGAACCAATCCTTTAACATTGGAGACCCAGGTTATTTCCAGTGTTTTCACTTTTATAATGTCACAATAGCTGAAATCTATTCCTTATGCATCATCTTGGTTATTGCCTTAGAATAAGTTCCTGAGTATGCATAAGATCGAAACAACCCAAATGACTATCAGCTGATGAATGAACAAATAAAATGTATATAGGTGTCAATCCAATAGAATGTTATTCAAACTGAAAAAGGAATAAGTCCTAATACACACTACAACATGGAAGTACTTTGAAGACAAGTGTCCTAAATGAAAGATTTCAGATACAAAAGTCTACATATTGTATGATTCTATGTATTATATGCAACATCCAGAATAGGAAAATCTATGGTGCAGCTGAGAGAGTTGAAGGCTAAAAGGCTAACAGTTAATGTGTGGAGAGTTTTCTATTGAAATGATAAAAATATACTGAAATTGTGGTGATGCTTGCAAAACTCTGAATTTCCTCATAACAACTGAAGTGCATATTTTAACAGGGTCGATTTTATACTATGTAAATTATAATTGAATAAATTTTAATTTAAACAATTCTGAAGCATGTTATTGCTTGTCCAGGGAATATCCCCAAAAATGTAAGCATGAATATAAAGGAATATTTTTGTTTTTCTTTTTCTTTTTAAGACAGTGTTTCATTATACAGTTTAGACCGGCCTTGAGTTTACTTTGTCAAACAGGCTGGCTTCAAACTTGCATCAGTCCTCCTGTCTCAGCCTCCCAAGTGCTAGGATTAGAGGTATGTGCCACCATGTCCAGCCTAAAAGAATTTTTTCTTAAAGTAAACTAAATGTAATTCCTTTTGAGGATATTCTAAAGGTTATGCAACACCCAATGGGATTGATCACCTAGAGGGAAACTTCTAACATTTGACACTAAAATGTTAATAGCTTACCAGGTGTGGTTGTGCATGCCTGTAATCTGAGCATCTGGGGGACTGAGGCAGAAGGATCATGACTTTGAGTTCACCCTGGGCTACATAGAAAATGCAAGGTTGGCCTGCATTCACAGCAAGACCTTGACTCAAGAAATAAAAACCTCATCTGGGCATGGTGGCTTATGCTTGTAATTCCAGTTACTCATGAGCCTGCAGCAAGAAGGTCACAAATTTGAGCCCAGACTGAGAAATTCAGTGAGACCCTGTCACAAAATAAAAGATAAAATGGTCTAGGGATGTGGCAGAGTGGTTGGTGTTTGCCTAGCATGTGGGAATCCCTGGGTTCAGTCCCTGGTCTCAAAAAAATTGGTAATATGATAAATATCATGAAGTCTTATGGACTTCTCCCTTATAAATTATAAAAATTCAAATATGACAAGATGCTTTCTTAGAAAAAAATTTATATACACATACAAACAATGCATATAGGGGCCGGGGAGATGGCTCAGTGGAATAAGTGCTTCCCTGGCAAGCACAAGGGCCTGAGTTCAATCATCAGTTCTGAAAAAAAAAAAAAAGAATGGATATACACATAAATATTCATGACTCATTTAATGACAGGGATATTTTCTGAGAATTAATTACACTTTTAGTAAATTTCCTGACTTTGCAAGTATCGCAGAGTGTACTTTCCACAAACCAAGACAGCAACCATGTCATTAGGTAATATAATTCTATGGGACCACCAACATATATACATGATTGATTGATCAAAATGCCATTATGAGGGCTAAGATTTAATGTGCAAACATTTTTTAAACATGAGAGAATATAGATGCTTTCAATAGTCAGAAAAGTTTCCTATAGCATCATTAAATAAAATACCAGATTCTGGGTCAAGACAGAAATGACAAAGGAATAAGACAGTTCCATCCAATTAAAACAGGCACTAGGATTGAAAAATAATCCACAGGGGGTGGGGAGATAGCTCAGTGGAATAAGTGCTTCCCTGGCAAGCAAAAGGGCCTGAGTTCAATCCCCGGTTCTGTCAAAAAGAAAAAAGAAAAGAAAAGAAAAAGAATCCAGTGTTGTGTCTGTGACTTCCTATGTGGAAACACTGAACCTCTTCTCTCCCAGAATCCCAGGCAGAAAGACTTGGGGAAGGCTAGGAAGGAGCTCCACAGATGCTAACACACCAGCTCCTTGTTGGTAAGCAGTACAATATTAGAAAGTGGTGGCAAGTCAGGCATGTTGGCACAGGATTGGCCCAAGTTTGAGGCCAGCCTGGGCTACATAGTGAAACCCTGTGTCAAATGAATAAAGTTATGGCAAGGCAGCAAACCCAAGGTTCAGAGCCAAGAGACCAGTTCAAATCTGAGCTCTTCCTTTAGCTCATAAATCTATACAAGTCCTTAAAATATTAGGACCTTTAAATATTTTAGGTGGAAAATGGACCCCCCACCTCACCAGTTTTGTGAGAATTAATCAGTGCCTGATACAAGCATTAGATGAGTGCATACATGCAGATTATTTATTATCACAAAGTTTCTGAACACAAAGCCCTTCTCAAAGAACCTCATCAGGCTTAGCCCCCTCTTAGACATTGTATTTTTGGTCTCCATTTCCTGTCTCTGAACAAAACCCCAGAGAACACCATTTTACTTCCTGAGCAGACCTTAAACAGTAGAGCTCCAGGCAACAACTTGTTGTCCACTGGATTCCTCTTGATGCCCTCCTCATTTCAAACGCTCGTGAACTCATTTTCCCCTGCCACTACTTCTCTTTGGTATGCTGTTCCCATGGGTGCCTCCTAAGTGGTTCAAGCCAAAATGCCAGTCATTGCTCAGCAGTCAGGGTAAGTTAGAGCCACAAGTCAAATACCGTCCTGAAACCTTTAACCTTGCTGAATGGATTGTGAGAGTGACGAGAGCCATTCTGCATACCAGGAAGGTCTAATGTCATGGCTTACAACCTGTCCAAACAGGATGCTAGAACTTTTTTTCTAAATAGTGATCAGGGTAGCTCAAAAATAGTATTTCTATGGTGATGCTTTCCAGCCATATCATACCAAAAGGTATGGAAGGTCAAGCTAGAAGGAGCATGACAAACCACACTCAAAAGGACTATGCCTGTATGGATTCTTGGAGACAAGTGTTTCACAGGACCTTGTGAAGGAGAGTTCCATATCCCAGAATGGACTGAAAGAAGATGAACAGGAAGTGCCTAACCACATGGCTAGCCCGGAAAATCTTGGCCAGCAGGGTGCAGGTTAGGATAAGCAATAGCCACCAGAAGAAATGAGAGATGTACATATATGGTTTGTTACTTTGTTAGGTTTTGGCCCAAATATTTATCAAAGCCCTGTCTTTCAAAAAGCCATCAGCATGTTCCTAACCTCCTAATCAAGTTAGACTTTGGAAGTGTCTATCGTTTCCCAGTGGTTTCTAAAGCAATCCTGATACTTGTTGGGAAGAAAGACTGTACTTCCCATAAGGTTTAGCCTATTTAGTCTTTTTATATCATCTTCACTGTAATGAAAGCCTCAAAGTGCTTAAATTTTCTAGCAACTAATCATCATCATCAATAAAGTGATGAGAGGCAGTTTTCCAGCTTCTATGGATTAGCACCCTTGTAGGGAGGATAGTGTTCACACAGGACTTAGCCCTCTGGAAGTAGGGAAAACCTGTGAAGAATATCCACCATGCAGTTGTGCCAGATGATGGAGAGAATAGCAATAAACACTCTATGCAGGAGGGCAGTCCTCATCTACTTACCCTTCCTTCTTTAGGGTGTCTTGATATAATAAGCCTATCAAAGGTCTTGACCTTTTGATGTTATGACACAAGTTCACAGGCCTCTGACCCTTGGAGCTGCAAATACTTATCTCTGGAATTTGCTCAGGGGTTTCTTCAAGGTATATGTGAGATAGTCCCATGTGCATTTTCAGATCTCAAGAAAACAAAAGCTTAAATTGTCCTTGCTTCCATGTTTTGTAAGAACTTGTATGAAATTCTTTTCAGATCTCTTAATCATTTTTGTGCTTCCTTACCCATTTGGAATTCTGATAATGCTCACCCAATATTAAAAGTTTTATTTTCTCTCTCTTCTGTATTGTTCTGATGCAATGTCTAAGAAGGGGCTCTTGATATTGCATCAGAGGATCTTTCTGATGCAATTATGTTAATTCTTTAAAGATGACAATATGTTAATGGGTGAGTTGTGGCTAAAAATGCATACAAACACCTGAAGCAACAGAGGGATTCCCATCATGAAATGGAAAGCTATTTATTTGCAGGACTGAAGATTAAACTTGGAGATTTGTGTATGCTAGGCAAGTGTTCTGTCACTGAGCTACATCCCCAGCTCACAAAAGCCAACAACACATTTGATCTAGGCACCTAAGGTATCTCTTTTCAACTGCATTTTCTGTCAGTCAACATTTTCTGAGATCCTACCATGATCAGGCCCAATAATACAAATCAAACATGTTTTTAACCCTGGAAGTGTTTATCACACAGAAGAAGGACCATCCAACCACTGGACCCCTACAAGTCTACTTTAGAAAATAGAGTACTACTTTTGTTCAATGAAACCAATCTTATATACACTGGTTATGGTGAGAACTAGATATCTTATTCTCTTTGGGCAGCTTAGATTGTTAGAAAGTTATTGCATGGATTGATAAAGTTATGCCTCCCTTTAATTTCATGGATCTTAGTTTGCCTCCTCCCACTCCAAAACCACAAAAAACTACTTCAGTGCTACTCTGACGCCCTGAGTTTCATGCTAAATACATTCAGTTGCTTAATTTTTTCACATATAATGTCACACATTATTTTTAGTATGCCAACTATCCATATATGTGTTGTGTGTTTGAGTGTATGTGTATATGTGAATTTGTAGTAGTGAAGATTGAACTCATGGAGGGCTAAATTATATCTTCAGCTCTGCTTTTATTTATCTTTTAAAATTCCAAAAGCTGAGGAGATAACTTAGTGGTCTAAGGACCTCCTGGCAAGCACAAAGACCTGGTTTTGATTCTCAATACCAAATATTGTTTCAGATTGGAATCTGGAGCTCACAGTGTCAGCCAACACCAGGTGTGGTGGTGCATACCTGTAATCCCAGCACTGGGGAGGCTGAGACAGGAGGATCACTACAAGTCTGATCTGTGTAATGAGATCCTGTATCAAGGAAAGAAAGCAAGAAAGCAAGAAAGCAAGAAAGCAAGAAAGCAAGCAAGCAAGCAAGCAAGCAAGCAAGCAAGCAAGAAAGAAAGAAAGAAAGAAAGAAAGAAAGAAAGAAAAAAAGAAAGAGAAACAAAGAAAGAAGAAAGAAAGAAAGAAAGAAAGAGAGAAAGAAAAGAAAAGAAAGAAAAAGAAAAGTTTTGAGACAGGGTCTCACTAACTTGCTCAGACTGGCCCCAAATTTGCAATTCTCCTGCCTCATCTCCCAACTAGCTGAGATTGTAGGCATAGGCATGCACCACTAAGCCATGCTTCCCTGTTTTCTTATTTAAAAAAAATCTATGGTAGCAGCATATAAAGGTGTTATTTAAGGGCCTTGTACCTAGGCTCTTACAAGAATTTACAAGCTTATTTCAATGGGAAAAAAAGATGTATTAGCCCTTCAAATAATGTTGCCTCCACATGTGGTCCTTACTATCAAACACAAGCAGAATTAATAATCAATACCCTCTTAAGGTACAAAAAAAGTAACATAAGAACGTGTTTTAGAAAAGTCTTCAAGTGGAACATAAGACACCAGACTGAAAGCATAAAAACAACCTACATATGCATCCCAATCAGTCAGGCCTCTTGAATACTGAAAAATTTCCTTATTTTCAAGAAGAGCACTGTTCTTGCTCAGCTTCTCTGCACTTCAACTCAACAACATTTCCCATCCTTTTCAACTTACCTAAAATCATTCACTCCCAATGCAAGGTTCAAAATCCCAGTATCCCTGTGGATTCAGGATATTATCAAAGACTCATAGTGCTTCTCCAGTTTTTAAATAGAGGAAACTGTGCTCTAGCAAGGAAATATGGCTTACAGGTTGCAGAGCCCTGGTCTTTTCTTCCCCATTAAAATACCACTAAAGTTTTTTTAAGTCACCAAAAGGGCCAAGAGTAGTGGTGGATGCCTGGAATTTCAGCGCTAGGGTGGCTGAGGGAGAAAGATAGCAAGTTCAAGGCTAGTATGGGCTAGTGATCAAAATTGTGTTCAATGAAGTTTGAATCCCCCTTGCCCGCTAGGACTTCTCCACTTTCCCCTTCTTTTAGCTCTCTATAAATGAGCACTTTCTGTATCGACCTAAGGCAGCAGAGACCATTAATGTACACACTAAATCAAACTAAATGACATTTATTTAACATTCACTACATGCCAAACATTCCCGCTCTCATGATGTCATTTATTTTTAATTAATTAATTAATTTGATACAGGGTTTCACTATGCAGCTTGGACTTGGAGTAATCCCCTTGTTACAGCCTCCAACCTGCTTGGATTACAAGCGAGCACCACCATGCCTGGTTTCAGTGGCTGGCTTGGTGCAGGGCCAGCATGGCATGTAGTCATGAACCCTGGTCCTTGTGCTTACTAGGTAGGCACTTAGACCACTGAGCTATGCCCCCAGCCAATGATGTCATTTATTCTTCACAATATCTGTGTACACACACTTTCTAGATGCACTTCTGCAACTCAATTCACAGAGTCTTCCTTTAACTACAAGACTAATATCTTATTGCTTTCTTTGTACACATTTTTATGACACTGATATTGAAGTGTCAAGGCCTGGTAGCACTTGTAACTGGGAACCAGAGGCAGGAGGGTGGCAAACTTAGTGATATAGTAAAACCTTGCCTCAAAATAAAAACCGAAAGATGGGTTTGGTATGTAGCTCAGGCAAAGGCCTTGGATTGAAACCCAAGCACTACAAAAACAGTAACAAAGAAATGATGTTGATGGTGAATTCCATCCATGCTTTTGCTTGTGACATGTCACAAACTGATTTTTTTAAAAAAATGCATCACGTTGAAAGCCAGGCATGGTGGTGCAATCTTATGATCCTAGAACTCAGAAGGCTGAGGCAGAAGGATCCTTATAGACTAGTATGAGCTACAAAGTGATTTCAAGTCCATGCTGAACTGCGTAACAAGACTTACCTTAAAAAAAAAAAAAAGGTATCAAGTTAAAATTCCTTGGTGGAAGAGTGAAAAGGTCCAACTTCTAGCACTTCTCTTGAATATCTGGTTCCTGTGATATAAATGGCTATAGTCAGGGCACCAAGGTCTTTCCATCAGAGCAGCAAAAATCTATTGGATTTTGGCAGACTATAAGAAAACTCACAGCCTGAGCAAGGGATAGAGACAAGCTGGTTTCCCAGAATATTCACTTCAAGATGGTGCCAGGAAGCCCTTAGTCAAATAAAAATTCCAGCGTGGTTTTAACGCCTCAAATCATGTTAGCCTCAAATAAACCTTGACACCCAAGTAGGGCCATCAGGCAAACACATGGACCATTTATACCTCCAGGTTTCTGTGAAAGGCAAGGAGAGAATTTCCTAATCTGGACATTGAAACACTAAGTCAGAACCTCCCATTTGTAACAGATGAGTTTTCATAAGGACAGGTGGGTAATGGAGGATGAACAATCCCTCCCAGCATTTTTAATTAACTGGTTATTGGATTTATTGGTCAGCTCAGTGGGAAATCAGAACCTACTACTTGGGGGCTATTTTTATAGCCTTCTGGAGTTCAGTTGCCTTAGTACAGACACCTGGCACCATTTCTAGAAGTGGTCAGATCTATATTTTCCCTTTTAAACAGCAACCAGTGAACAGATTTGAGCACTACAGACAGCTGGTTGTAATCCAATATAAAAAGGTGTTGTTCTCCCTTCCCACTTAGGTACCACTACCAGTTTGTCCCTTCCCATCCAGCAGCAGGTCACAGATGAAGGAAGTGTGGTTAAACACAAAATAAGCTCTGTAAAACCTTAGTTGCAAGGAGCTGTATCCTTTATCAACACCTTTATAAACTATAATCCTAGAATATGTACTGTGTAAGTAAACAATATTCAATCTTCTCCACCAAATTCCTCATCAGTTTTGGCTCATTTTCTTTTTCTTCCTCCTGATGAAACACTGCTTAGAAAAAAACAAAGCTTTTTTCTATGGGAGATCTTTAAACTGTATACACTAGCAATTTTTATGCAGATGTTTGGGTGGTAAATTGTAACCCAGTATTTCTTTCGCAATAAAATTACCACAGCATTAAATTGATACAATACAGACAAATTCTGTTTAGTTCAGTTTTGGTCACGCAGGCACTCACTTTATTGTGGGACATGAATTAAAGTCATCCTTGGGAAACCCAAGGGTAATGACTGAAGTACAATGTGATCAAGCTAATTATCAACGAGATGTGCTTTAAGGAGTTGATGGTTCAATCTATTACTGCTAAGTGTACAAGACATTTGGGGGGGGGCAGTTTATGAGGTGGTCAGACACTGCAGCTTCCCAGAGGTCAAAAGACCTCTTGTGGGATCTGGACCCATGATGGGCCCAGCTACATCCTCTGCACTTAGTATCAGCTCAAGAACATGCAGGACCTCATAAAGCTGGCCACGCCCTCCAAGTCTACAGCAGTCTAGGAGCAACAGGTTTGAGTTGGTTGGTACCAAGTCAACTTCTCATTTGTGTACATCTGGTTGTCTCTGCTAAGTAAACTGCTCAAAGGCACACACGTGTTTTTGTATCCCCCCACAATGTCTGATCCTGTTAAATATTTGCAGATTGAAGCCTTATGGATAAAAAAGTAGCTTTTAAAATACTTACACATTGCTGTATGTATATTTCTTACATTTGTTTGTCTCTGTAAATGGAGTACTGTATGTGAAACATAAACTGTTTAATGGGTCTGGATCATTACAATGAATTTCAGTCTCAGATGGTCTGGGACACAGAATTGGCTGTGTACTGACCTCATGGCATTTCTGACAAACCTTGGCACATATGACTACTTTTCTGAGGCCATATCTACCTTTTTTACAGCCATGTCTTGTTCCATCTCCATTGTTTATTGCTATTCCCCTCTTGTTCACACAACCTTTTACCCTCCTTGTTCTAGCACCTCAGAAGCCTGACATTCACAGCCCCCAGCAACTAACTGTAATACACATCTGTTTTGGATGTCAAACATCTGCACGTTGCTAGTCTTCTTCAGTGAATTTTCATTGTCAGGCTCAAGGGTCTCTATGAACAAGCATCCCAGTGAATGAGTATGAACTTCGTATTACTGGATGTGAATTTAATCTCCCACTCTCCACTGCCCCCCAACCCAGAAGCCTAATTCAAAAAACGCTCAATACCATCTTTAACTGAACTTCAGAATGCCCATCAGATATTAGAAAAAATGATTCTCCAGGTGATTGTTAATAAATAATTTGACTTACTGTCTATGGATAATTAAATTCCACATCAATTTAAGGCAGAGAAACAGGACACACACATACCAGTTGGCCTGTGGAAGCTGGCTCCAAGTATTCAAGGGGACACTATCCTAGCAGACAGACCTTCCTTATGTAGCACAGGGAATCTTCAGTGTTGAAATGGCAAATGTTGTCCAGCAGTCTAGAATAGTAGTGGGCTATCCATAGAAGGTCTTGACTAATTGGAGTGTTTTGCTGAATTCAAGCACCTATAATATTTAACATCCAATAGAATACCAATCTCTGACAGGATTAAACAAAAAAATGGGATACAAAGGAAGGACCATTTCGTATTTGTATATACAGAATAGTTAAGATAGATACACAGCTAGTTTTGCTTAATTCTATGAGAAGAAAGATTGGTAGTAATAGTGTTTGGACAGGATATCCTGTCTGCTTCTTGTACTATGGATAACCACTAGGAAGATAACGATGGAAAAAGTATTGATTATTGAAACTGTCCTATTAAAACAAATAGTAAATGTTGTATTTGCATTTTAAAGATAACAGTTAATTAAACATTCATTGATTGGCTGGACATAGAAGTGCCAGGGCAAAAAGTCTATGAAAAAATAGATGTGTTTGCAATAAAGAAGGACAACCAAGTGGTTGAAAAAACACAGACTGAGGAAAAAACATCCTCACTAATAGGCATGTTAGCATATCTACTCCTACAGGCTACAATGCAAGAGGCAGTTAGGCAAAATCGCTAGAGGTTTTAAGAAAGAGCATTACAGAGGTGGGCTTGAGCTACTTCAAAGAGAAACCTAAGCCCTTGATAAGGCAGCCCTAAATAAACAGCAATAAAAAACAGAAACTAACAAATAGCACTGGGGCCTAGATCTGTATATACAAACAAAAATAAATAAAAATTGTCTTTCCTGAAAGAAAATTGACATCTAAGTGCAAATGGCCTCAAGGGTACCTCTCTTTGATTTCTGTAAAGAAAGTAAATTTACATATCACCTCCACCTCCTGGGGTACCATCTGCTCCTTTCAAAGAAAGTTTTCCCCTGTCCTAACCAAGCACAGAACAGTCATATCTTTAACTATCAGTAGATGCTTATTCTTAAAACCATTTTATTTTTTAAAGTCAGAGGTTGAAAAACCATGTAATCAATAACCCCGTTTCATAGGAAAGTTGGAACTAAAGAAAGCACATCGTCTACAGATATTTGCCAACATATTTTGGACATACTAGAGGAAAACATTCATAAAATTGTGCTGTTTCTGCCATAAATCACTCCAATAGAATTCTTTCTGAATTATACTTTTCTATCTAAATGGAGATCAAAGGCCTGCCAGCTATTCCCCACTGAAATAATCTTCCAAAGAAGGTATCTGCAGGCAAATGATCAAGCTATTAACACTTGCCAGACCTTGGTGATTGTAAAGTTAACTACAGTGGAGGTGAAAGAAGCTTTGAAGTACTCAAGCTTTCAAGTGGCCTAGATCTCCTGTTTAAGAATACTCTTCCCTGAGGAATCACACCTTCACGTTATCATACGGAAAATCTCTTGGCCAACTGAATTTGCATAATCTGGTCAGCATCAACCAATTTACAACATCTTCAAAGAATATGTATATTCAATCTCCTCCCATAGTCTTCAGAATCTTTAGTCTTGTAGAACTGTCAATGCATGAAGTTTTTCATTTAGAAGAGATTGTGTGAGAAAACAAGGTATTTGACCAATTCTAAATAACAGTTTGCTTCCCCACTGAGCTAAATACAAGGTGACAGAAAAGTATAAGAGAAAAGGTTTTAATGTTTAAAGTTTAAATAAAGGGCAAGAATATAAAGGCAAAAGTAGTTACGGAGCAGAAACAGTTCTTATGGAGTTCGTCTTTTTAATAATATTATCCACACCATGCTTAACATGCAGTGTTAAAATGGAAGAGCCGATTCCTTAGAATTCCATAGAGATAGATATCCACATTAAACAGAACCAAAAGTTACAAAGAGCAGGACCATGAAATATGAACATACATAAAAAGCTCTACTTTCTTCAAACCTGGATTGTATCCAAACTTTCTTGATGAAATCAGATCTATTATGGCCTTTTCCCCTGAAAAACTCCTCCTATCTTCAACATTATGGACAAAATTGAGAACTATCCAATTCTGAGGTCTATTGTACATTTTTTCAAGTAAAAGGGAAGAAAAAAGTCATGCAAGCAATTTAAGAACTAAGGCATGTCTGTCTTCATTAGAGAAAGAATAGAGAACAAGCTTCATTAATATGCAGTGCCAAATTGACTTAAAAACATAAGAAAGCTTGCATCCATTGTGCCTGTGAACACGCTTTTTGTGCTATAAACATATTAAATTAAACAATGAATATTGAGAAACCACTAGTAATTTTCATAGAAGATGAAAATTGGACTGGATTTTATGTCCAGAGTGATGTATTAGTGTAAATTACTTGTAATAGATGAATTTTTACAGTGTACAGAGTCCTGACAACTTGAACTTTGATATACCCGAGCAATGTAGAAATATATTTTAAAACAAATTTATCAGGATAACACCTGATTTCTAGATCCTTCCAGTATACATCAAGCAATTCAAGCCTTATCTATTTAAAATCAATCTCTCATTTTTCCCTCCTCCCTTTCATGAGGCAACCATTCAAATTTTTACTAAGTACCTGATAACTGCAAGATAAATTTTTATTTTTTTTTCTTCTGTCAAAGTGACCTGGTTCTCTGGAATCTGGGATATTTATCTTTTTTACTTTTTTGGAGATATGTCACTTGTGATTCATGAAATTTCTTAATATACCCTTGATCTAAAAGTGGTCATGAATATATTTCCATATATGTTTTGAGCAAAAGTACGGTAAAATGAATGTTAATTGAATTTAGAATAGAAATCAGTTCTTCTCTGAAGATGCTTGGGGTTTATTCACCTTACAAATTCATAATGATCTTTATATCACTGGAAACACAGGAGTGTTGGAGGCCTCAATTAAAACTCCAATGCTCTGTAGGTGCTTTTCTAGATGCAATGAGGAATACTTGAAAATAGTTCTGTGGTCCTTCGCTAATACTTGACAGTTTTGAAGAGAAAAACTAAAGAAAAGGCAAATATAATGAATCACTGCACCACTGAAATGCAGCAGTTATTGACATTATAGTATAAGACTTATGAGGATATTTTCTATGCTCGGGTTTGTTTTCACGCAAGTGTATCATGCATATATACAGCTTTATATCTTGTAGAAATTACAGAGCTTTATAACGTTCTATCTAAGGGATATATCACAGTTTATATAACCATTCGCTCCTTTATTATTAAACATTTTTATTGTTTCCAACTTTGTGTTATCATAAAACACCTCTGTTCATAAGGCTTCTTTTTCTATATTCAGGATGACTTTTCTTAGGAAAAAGTCCCCAAAGTAGAATCATTGGATCAAACACTGAATATTTTTCAGGCCCTTGATAATACATATTGCCAAACTACTTTGTCAAAGGGGTTGCAGCAGAAATGTAGGAGTGTGTCCAGTAGACTAAATCCTCCTTGGCAGTGCATATTATTTTTTATATATTTTTTCCTAACTTGTGAGTAAAAAAATATGGTATCTCCTAGATACTAGTACCATGACTTCAACCCTGCTATAAAAAGACTTATTTTGGAGAAAAGATTTCTGCTAAAGCAGGCATGCTAGTATCAAGTCCTAGCAGAGGCTAAAAAAATAAATCACAGGGCTGGCCAGATAGCTCAATGGATTAAAGTGCTTGCTTAGGCAGACACACTGAGACTGCTCATGGTGACACACACCTGTAATCCCAGCACTTGGAAGGCTGAAGACAGGAGGATCACTACCAGTCCGATTTACATAGTAAGACCCTGTAGGCCCTGTAGACCCTGTCCTAAATACATTAAAAAAAAAAATCACAGAATAGCCTACAAAAGCAAACAAAGCACAAAACAAAACAAGAAACGTGCAAAGAAATGTAAGCATTTTTAAAAAAAATTCCTTTTCTTTTTGTTGTTGTTCCTTCATTTAATGACTATAGATGACAAGCACTACTATATGTAAGATTCTCACAATTAGAAAATCTCTTTTGTCACCCAAACACTGATAAGGACACACACTGTGTCAAGCATGGTGCCATGTCCTCATGACATCTGTAGGACCAAGAGCCCTTATTCTGCTCTGACAGAACCCTAGGCTAGCTCAGCAAGGTGGTACATGGGAGACTGAAGCAGTATGACAGCAACTTCAAGCTCAGTGCAGGCAATTTGGTAAGATGCTGTCTCAAAATAAAATATTAAGATAAACAAATACAAATAATAACAATAAAATATTTTTTAAGGGTTAGGGATGTAGTTCAGTAGCAGAATACCCCTGGATTCAATCCTTCCTTCCAAAAACATTACGAAATATTCCTAGTGTACTGGGAAAGGAAAGGGACTGTTCAAGGGCCTGTGGAATATATAGCAAGGGAACAAAATTAAGACTCAAAGCGCTGACTAAAGCCTAAAGCAAAACCTAATATCTGAAGTTTTAACCATTTCTCATTTGCCATGATTTTCAGATCTATCCTGCTCACTCTTTTCTGGATACACTCAGCTTTGTCAATGTTCATAAAATGTGGTGACTATATTTGAACATAATACTCCAGATGTGGTCTGAGCAGCACACATGCTTCTAATACAGCCTAAAATTGTTTTTGCTTAAAAAAATAAGCTACACCACATTGTTGGCTCATATGAAACTTGTGATCAACTAAATCCCCAAGAACTTTTTACACAAACTGCTGCCAAGTCACATCTCTCATATCCTGTACATATGCAATTTTTTTAACCTAAATTCAAGACTTTATATCTATCACTGTTAAATTTCATCTTGTAGGTTTTGACCTAGAGTTCCTACAAGTTGAGATCATTTTAAATCTGGATTCTGTCATCCTGTATATTAAGCTACGCCACCCAGCTTTGTGTTATCTGCAATGTGAAAAGCCTGTCTTTGTGATCAGCTGAGCAAAGAGTTATTCTTTTAAGACAGAGACCACAATCTGGACATACATTTATTCCACACAGTGTTAAGTAGGGTATCTGTAACAGAGTAGGTCATCAGTATTTTTAAATTTTTATTTCTATTAATACATGCTTGCAATGCATAATGAATACCTCCCTCACAGGGAAGTGGTGCATAACACATTTTAATTATATTTTCGTTCCCTTCCCCTTGGCCTCCCCCATCTCCACCTATGGTCCCTTCCCTTGTAAAAAGACCTATCTCCCTGTTTCCTATTATCTACCTTTTATTTTGTCAAATGAAAGAATGCTTGGGTAAAAACTGAGGAACAGTTCTGTGGTCCTTCGCTAAAAGCATCTTCCTAGGGTTGATAGTGAATCAATCAGTTGTTCAACCAGCTGTGAATTTGCCTAATTGCTAGTTATGCAGTCAAATTTCATAATCTTATGCACAAAGGTATTAGAAAAGGCTCCCAAATGTTTTGCTAAAATCAAGACATCCTATATTTATATTTGACACTGTGGTGTGGTTGTTCTAATGCAGCCATTATGATGAAGGGATGACAAAGTGGGCCAGAGGCTGTTTGCCATTTACCTCCCACACAATGTCCCCTTAATCATCCTTCACATTACGGGGCACTTTCACTTTCTACTTTGTCCAATACATTTTTATGTGAACATTTTTCCCCTTTAGATTCTTTACATTTCAAAGGAAGTTTTTTTCTTTTTTCTTTTCTATTTTTTTTGAGACAAGGTCTCACTACATAGTTGACACTGGTCTTAAGTAGCTATGTAGTCCAGGCTGATCTGGAACTCATGGATCCTCCTGTCTTGGCCTTTCCAGTCTTGGGAATATGTGCATGAACTGCCATGCTCAGCTTTTCAGGGGAACATCTTAAAGAATAACTTTATAATAAATGGCAGTAAGCTGGGCATGGTGGTGCATATCTGTTATCTCAGCACTTGGGAGGCTGAAGAGAGAGGATCACTGCAAATTTGAGGCTAGCCTGAGCTACATAGTGAGTTCAAGGCGAACCTGAACTACATAATGAGATCAGAACTCAAAAGAAAAATGGTATTTAGAAAGGGAAAATTTTATATATTTAACAAGTTAAAGAATCAGATGTATGTTTTAGTTTGTTTAACTTTAAAAGAAAACAAAACTCTAAAAAGCATACTAGTCCTAAGCTCTTAAATCATCATATTAATGCTTTACAGTTTTGAACATAGCAGATGCATATTATTTTCCATAGGAATTTGCTTAGAATATCAATGAGGGAAGTGACACACTGATTCAAGGACTCCTGGGGCATTCGAGGTAGTAGGACCATATTGTGATCTAAATGTTCTCCCCTCCTCCACTCATATACCTTGAAGTTTTGGAATTACAAATTTCAAGAGACAGAATATTCATTAAATAAGAAAAATGGACAGATACTGTGACCCAAATGATTCATAGCCTCTCAGAGTTGATCAAACATGGGAAACACATGACTACTGGTGGAGTGCACTTCATCTGCCAGATGCTGAGTGACATCCCACTCCATCCTCCCTCTCTGAGTTTCTCCCCTTCCATGACATGCACTTGATCTTTGATGCTCACTTCCACCTTCTTCTTAGTTTCTGCCTTCCAGGAGGAGAGATGAGGTAAAGCTGAGGGATGGGGTAAGACTGTCTGCTTTGCACTCTACTTGGAATGTTTCATTAGTGTTCTTTGTGAGATGCTATAGATGTGCCCTCATGTCAAAATGGCTCATCAAAATGTTCCCATTATTATGTTCATCATTAATATAGATGATCATAGTAAGTATGTTAAAATTGCAGCTAGCCACCAGTATGATAAAACTGGAAAAAAGTACTAGAAATCAGCCTACTTGAGTGCAATTTCCAACTTCCACCAATCATGTTGTGGACTTTGAGAAATACTAACTCCTAATCTGAGTTTAGGTTCTTTGTAAATGGAAAGTTTGGTCTAAATGACCTCAAACGTTTCATCTCAAACCATAATTCTCACAGTGTCTTTTACTGCTGTTTAACTATTTCCTTTGTGACTAACTTGCCTTTAAACATGCATGAGATGAGAAAATACATGTCTCATGTTGCCACAGAAGACGTTACACAATCTAAGCTCAAAGTAAGCACTTACAAGCATTCTCTACCAAACCAGCAACTAACGTAGGGGCTGAGCCTGGTTCTGTCCAATTACTTTCCTCCTAGGAACATAGGACATTACACATAATCATGGTTGTGGGCTGCATCTAACTAGAAAAAGCCCACTCTCTGAGCTCACAGATATATGGATTGCAGGAACAGTCCACAATGGCTGAGTCCCAAGTGAGTTGGAAACATGATCCTCTGTGATCAGTTGGAATGATGCTTCCTAGTAACCCTCTGGTACTTTACCTTCTTCTTAGCACTTCTCAGTACTTCCTCTCTGTATTATAAGCCAAGGGAAACCGGGCACTGCAGAAACACTGACTTGTTTAAAGTTCTTGTGTTGGTATATAAGTTTTGATCTACCTAGGTCTTAACCATCCAGCAGAAAAGTATAAAAATGAAGTATACATCGTGAGCCCATAATATTAAGCTGAGCTGTAAATGGATATGGTCGACAATTTCTTTGAATAACTCATTATGGTTGCAGAATGCTGGACTGTGTTGGACTGTGTTGTCAAGTTCAAGCACCTAAGTTAGTTGAATGTCAATGGACTGCCCACTTTTGACAGGTGTAGACAAAGGAAGGGTTGTAGAAAGAAAAAATCATGATGTGTGTGTATAGACAGTACAGTTGGGAGAGATAATGCTGTGCTTCTACATAATTCTATGAGAGGCAAGATCTGCACTAATGGTGGTTGGACAGGATATTATTTCGGCTTTTAGTACTAGGGTCATCCACTAGGCAAATAATTATTGAATTTTTTATATAATTCAGGTATAAAAAAATAAGATAAGTAAACAACTACATTCTTAATTCACTGATAAGAGATATCTGCTAAAATAATCTGTAAATATAATATCATGTATGCACCTTGTACA
>PVKA01037359.1:0-21055 GCA_004027165.1 Ctenomys sociabilis | reverse complement strand
CAGACAGAGAGAAAGAGAGAGAGAAAGAACATACAAGCAGAACACACACGACACATTTTTTCTGTTCTGAAGGAGACTTTTGCAGATCTTCATCAATTCAGAGATGACTGTCTAAGCTAGACACTAAGGGCCACTGCTCAGAATATTTAATCCTGAGTGAGTTATTTTTGCACTGACTATAAGGATTTAATATATTACACCTCAATTACTTATAAATCTAAATTCATTGCACATTAGCATGGAGTCAACATTCCCCTAAAATTTTCCTCAAATTCAAAATCAAAATCTGTAACAATCTATAACTGTGTATTATTAGAGTTCTGGCCCTATTCTTTCTAGTATCACCAAGGTTCTTTGAAAAGTATCCAACTGAGATCTATGGGGGAGAGGAATAACAGAGCAAAAATTAGAAGAAAAAGGAAGGAAGTCAACTAAACCTTTGAAGTAGCTTCAAAAGTTCACATTTCTTAAGGCAACTTTCTGGTCTAAATGCCAAAATAAATCTATATGAATTCATTTCTTAACTACCTTATTTTACTATCACTGTCTTTTTCACTGGTTACAATATTAGTAAAATGTAAGTTATTTTTAGAACATAAGGATCAAACAGAATTCTCTTTACAAAAAAAGAGGTAAAACTTCCTGACAACAACATTTATAGCATGAAATTTGCATAAACACTCATACAATGAGACCATGGAATGCTCTTTCTTGAAAGAAAGAGCAACAGAAAAGTAGGTAATTCCTGTGTACTTAAAAGAGTTCCGAAATGCCAACAGAATCATAAATTTTAACTGTATATCTTGGTAATTATATCAAGGACAAAGTAAATAAAGCATGAATGATCAATTATTTGAGGGAGACTAATTCTAATCTAGTGAAATTAAGGAAAAAGTATTTTACATTGATGACCAGAATGAGTAGGCCCATTGTAAGGAGAATGCAATAGGCAGAACGAGAGGCAGTACTAGCCCCAGCTCAGGAGAGCAATGAAAGTGACAAGGAGTGGATGTGAAGGGGAGAACAGGGCAGGAACCTTCAAAACACCAAATGCAAGTTCAGATTTTTTTTTTTTTAATATATTTAGAACAGGGGCTCACTACAAAGATTGGACCTATAGTGATTCTCCTATTTTCAGCCTCCTAGGCACTAGTATTACAGGCACACACCACCACTCTCTGTCTAAGTTCAGATTTTCTAACTACTCCTAAATGCACGGCAATGCTTCAAGGTCACAGAAATTTGAGAAATGAAGCATTCTTATATACACTTACCTGGACAGTCAGGCACACATTAGCTAATTAAAGATTGCAAGTGATTCCAATGATAAACATATGGAATATGACTGAATTCAGGGTTTTCCAAAATTATGTGAGCCCTGAAGTTTTCTCATTGATGTGAACTGAGTAGCCCTCCTTGGTGGGACATCTCCCCAGGAAGTCACATGGAACAAAGAACTGCGATAAACCTAGATGCTATTGTTACTTCATGAATGAACCAAAATGTCATTTCCTATATATGTGAAATTAAAGGCCCTAAAATATTCAAAGTATAACTTCACAGAGATAATTAGTTTCATTTCCAAATGTTCCAACGAACATTTGATAGTCTACTCTGCCAGACTTTGAAGAATTTCCTTAGCAATAGGGTTAAACAATATTTAAGATCTGCCTTGTAATTTGGAAGAATTAGAAAACATAAATGCATGCATTTATTTATGCTTTCAACAAAACTGTTTAAATGATCCAAGGACTACTGCAGTCCTGAGTGATAAACTGGTTAACAAGATGGAGGGCTGACCCTGCTGAAGCTTACATGCTTGCTTGCTGTGGAGGAGAAAAGAGAAATAAGTAATGATGTCCACCAGCACACAGTATGATAAAATACACAGGAACATGGAAGAAAGCAAAACTTGGAAGCTGTCACTTATAGCACTTAGCACAGGGGAGGAGTAGGAAGGGGAATCTGAATTTGAGAAATAATTTTCAATTAAAACAATGTAAATCTACTGGCTAACAAGGATACACATTCAGTCTCTATGATGCATATATGTGAGCTCAACAAAGAAGGCTGATCATAGAACGAGCTGTGGCTGTTAAAAGAAACTATACTAGTTCTTATCAATCAGGCATTGTTTTACATAAAACAAGCACTGTTCAAACCACTTTCAAAGAACCTAAAATATAAAACGTTTTGGTCACTTGCCCACTGAAAGCTTGGGACAGGTAGGGGACATTTCTCCAGGAAGCCTCCTTAACAATTCGACGTTGTGCAAGCTAAGGTGACCTATTTATCACCTGCCTTCACCTATCAATATATCACCCTGTGCTGCATTAGCATAGGTCAGTGGTGCTGAACCTACGGCCAGTGCTGTGGCGGGCTGTTTGTTATCATTAAAAGCTCTAAAGGGTTTGCCATCACTGGCCTGGATATGAGGAATCAAACTGATTAAAACTGCAATTCTCTGAAAATAGGGAGCTTTATCTCTCTCTCCTTCAAGGTGAGAAGGTCTAGCACAGTTGCTGAGGCAAAGAAGGTATGTGCTTAACTGCTGAAAGAAGGAATGCTGTGGTCATGGGAGACTGAATTTAGGAAAAGAGTAGAGAAAAAGGCTAAGACTCAAATAGAACCTTGTTGAATCAGAGTGCAAGGAAAAGTGAAAGTAAATTCTTATTATCAAATGCAAGGACATTGTTACGGTTTGTGTCTAGTTGTCCCCAAAAGCCTCATTAGTCATGGGGTGGGGACTTCTAGAGTTTGTGATTAACTCATGATCCAAAGCTGGGATTATGAGTCTTAGTAGTGCTGGGATTATAGATGTGAGTACTACATCCCAGCCTGGGGTAGAGGGCCTGAATGGAATATAAGAGACAGAGAGACAGACTTTCTTAAGTGACTATTTGCCATGTATCCCTCTGCCTTGGAACCAGCTGAATATGGACTGAAACCTCCAGTAACTGTGAGCTAAATAAAACTTTACTTCTTTCATTTTGGGTATTGGGTATTTGTCTCAGCAAGGAGAGAAGAGTAACTAAGACAGAATTGTAACAGAAAATAGAAACACTTACCACAGTTAGGTAAAATACCAGTCCATCATGCTTCTCCACTACTCTTAACATATACTGATTTATGATTTAGTATATTTATAAAATTTAAATAATTTATATTTTCAGATTAATAAAAAGTCCTTTTTTCATTGGAATGTCTACTTCATAATATATTCATCTATGCTACCGATCACTTAAACAAATAACTTACCCTTTAAAATGTAACGGAAAAGACTGCATTTATATTATTTGCAACACAGTACGTTGTAAATTATTTATTTCATCTTTATCCTAGATGAATGAATCATTCATTTGAAGTCACTTATGCCTGGGCATATGTGAGTGAAAAAAGAATAAAATTTATATGTTTACTGACTGTAAATTTGGCATCCCTATTATTCTGATACTTGTTTAAAACAGTTCTAGGGTAGTTGTTAATAAATTCCAGTGAACTTTTTTTAGGTTGTGTTCATCATCAATTTCTTAGTAAAGAGAAATTTAGTTCCTTTCATAAACTATACCTTTAATTTTTCAGCTGGTTGCTACTGAAAGAATCTGCTGTATAATAAAATGGCATTTTGTGAATTGATAAATTTACAAAATGTAAATTGATACAAATTTCTCCAATCTAGTGAATTCCAAAGCCATACTAGTGTCAGTGTGTCATTCCATATATACCACATAGAGTCACTGAGCTCCTAAAACGAGGTAGTTGGGAAAGCTACAGAATTGGTGTCAGCCTACTGGGGGGACAGGGGAGATTTTCACAGGTGAGGTGTCAAAGAATATACACATGCAAAACAGCCATAGCAGCAGGCAGCATGGGACTGAGCGCAGCAGAACAGGAGAGCGCAAAAGACACCCGCAACTTTACTGCGTATTATTATACGTGTTGTCATCTGGTGCTTATGTTCTCACATAGTGAGGTGACTAGCCAGCACATGCAGGCTCACCTATGTTTAGTCGTGGTTACACAACTGGATCCCACTGTACGCCTGAGCTACACAAGCAAGGTCGCACCCTCAGGTGTCCTGAGATGCCCCTGAACTTTGACCCAGTGTCAGTGATTCCCACAACTGAATTTCTAATTGTATTTCCCCCCTTTTTGAGGCAAAGCTTCACTAAGCGGTTGAGGCTGGGCCTGAACTAACTTTGTAGCCGGGGCTGGTCTCAAACTCACAAGGATCCTCCTGTCTCAGCCTGCCAAATGCTAGTATTCATTATAGGCACACACCATTACAGCAGACTCCAACTGTATTTTAAATTGATGAATATTTAACTTTCTTTTTACAGGAATTCAACAATGGTTATTATAGAAACTGACACTCCTTATGTATGTGTGGAATGCAACAATTAAAAAATCTGAATCTACTTTTCTTACTTTCAATTTATGAGGTTTAAATGTATGTCAAGTATTTATGATGAAAATTTAACCTCAGAATTGAGATGTACCACAGTGTACAATATATACTTGATTTCAAAATCTTTTTATTAAAAATGTAAATTATCCTTATATAGATTTATATTGTTTTTTGGTTGATGTTAAAATAATACTTTGGTATACATAGTGAGGGAAAATATATTAACATCTGTTTGACTTGTTTCTTTTCTATGTGCTCGCTAAAATAACTTACATTTCTTATGTTGCTTGCATCGTATTTGTTTTGCTCTAACTGCCACAGCAGGCCCACGGGGTCTCTCCTGTGCATTGCTCCATGTGTACCCGTTTACAGTTTTCCCACTGACCCCCACCAGCAGCACAACTGTCCTGGGTGCTGCTCCATGCTGCCATCGCACAGTGTCTGCTGGGCTGCGGGCCTCAAAGTTCACCTCATACTTCACTAAGCTCCCTGGATTACTTTCAAGAAAAGATTACTTCTGGAGAGATCCTAAAAATGATAGGGAGGGACTACTTCTGGTAATACTGGAAATGTAACCCAATAAATAGTAGCTGAAACTACAGCAGAATCAAAGACAAGCACTATGGAAACTGTGGTTACAACTCTGTATATAAGTAACATACAGAGATGATTTCTCTTCTCACAGCCATTGTCATGTAAGCAGTCACATCACACAGAAAGGAGACTGTGAGAACTAAGTAGAATATTTTTGCCTAAATTAAGGAAATATATAAGTAGTTTATCCACGACAAAGGAAGGAAGGAAGGGAGAGAGGGAAGGATGGAAGAAGAGAGAGAAGGGGAGAGGAAAGGGAAGAAGAGAAAGAGTAAGACAGAAAAGAAAAGGAGTTACCTCATTTCACTATTGGAAAATCTAAAACTGTGATTCAGAATAAATGTTTAGAGAAAGGAAAAAAAAAGAAACAAACAAAAAAAAAACCCACTTGTTCCATCCCCCATCAGCATCACAAAACACAGTTGGAACAAATATATATTCCTTGAGTTAAGATACAAAAAAAAAAGCAGTGTAACTAATTTAGTGGCTAATTCACACACTGCCTTTTGCAACTGAAATTCAAAAATAACAACAACAATAATAGCAATAGGCACAGGGATGCATCACCTCCTCTGAACTGAGAAGAACAAAGAGCACCACATTACTAAAATCTTCACAGCACTCCTTACTAAAGCAGATGACAGGGATGGGATACAGCTCAGGGTAGAGAACATGCCAGGCACACGCAAGGGTCAGTGCTTGAGGAAAAATAAGTGACAGATAACTTTTAATCATTAACATGACATTTAAAAATTGAACAATTTTGCCAGAAATAGTTTGAAATCACATTAAATTTTTTCTGAATCTTAAATATAAATTTTTGAACACAATCTGAAGATTTTTAATGACTCAGGTTCATTATGATCAATTATGATACTACACTGCAATCTAATGATGCCCGGAGGGACAATTACAGTGTGCAGAACTGTTTGCTGCTGCACCTAAGAGGCCCCACAATGCTGTGCTTTCAGTTCTGGCTTCTGACCTTGATAGGAATTTCTCTCCCTACCATTGCTCTCAGTGGCACCTTCTCAATACTATTTGATGTTGATCATGATGGGTCATTTCAACAACTGTTTCTAATTTTGTGCTGCCGCTAAAATAGCCTGACAAGCTTTTAAAAATTAGTCTAAGACTACAGTGCCCAAAGATCCATAGCCATTACGGCATATGCTTTAGTTTAGGAAAAGATATGTTATCACTGGCTTCCCTACCTCCCAATTAAAGTTTCAGAGAACAAAATTGACTAATAAGTCTCTCCACAAAATGAAATTATAATCATAGTCACAATCACAATTATCACAACTACAAGTTATGTGCTAAAATAAGTGTGCTGACTACTCTTCACAAGACTACTAAGTACACAAGGATGATCTTCCTTTACACAGAAGAAAAACAAACTTAGAAAGATTAACTAACCAAGCATTGGTAGCACAGTGAAGAACACTGAACTAGTATTCAACCCCAGGCTGAGGAAACACATTCTCTGTGGTAGCTGCAAGATCAGTATGTAGACTTGTAATTCAAGGTACTAAAAAAAAAAAAAAAAAAATGGTTACTTATTTTTAAGAATGTAGATTTTCTAAATGAATATACCATTTTCTTGAGCCTGATTTAAAAGAGCAATTGTGGGGCTGGGCAGATAGCACGGTGATACAAGTGCCTGCCTGGTAAGCACAAGCACCCAGGTGAATCCCCAGTGCTTCAAGACATGCTGACCCCAAAGCCCCAGGTGGGCTGTGCAGGCCACCAAAACCAGGCATGGTGACACATGCCTATAATCCCAGCACTGGGGAGGCTAGGACAGGGGAATCACTAGCAGTCTGAGCTGCATAGTGAGACTCTGTACCAACTAATTTTTTTTTTTTTTAAAAAAGACTGTTTCTTCACTGTACTTTGTATAAGATCAGTTATATGAATTTATTATGTGATATGGTATTACTAGTATAGGTTTATAATATTCTCATTAATACAAAAGAAATTGGGTTATGATATATTTAAGATCAAAAGTACTATTGTGGGCTTCCTATCTGGCTTGCTACCCAATGTGTTTGGAAGTTTGTAGCATTTCACAACTGTTCAAACTAAGGCACATGCTGGGGTCCAGAAAAAGCCCTGGGCCACAGGGATTTTATCCATCACAGAGTCAAATTCCTTCTGTCTGCACAGTGGTTTCAGAAATATAAGCTAAATGTGCAATATTTAAAAGTGGGAAGATTTTATAGAAAATGTAGGTTTCAGACTTCTTTTAACTACATGGAAGATTTGGCTGTGTGGGTTTACTCTCTCCTGTACTGTGGAAGGAACTGGCAGGAGCTCATAGGGGCAGGTACTGGGACTTACAGCTCCACACTGCACAAGAGCACCACCTCACCTCGCTTTCCATGGTGACCTGCCTCTCAGTGGACCCTGCTAGTTCCATAAAAACCTGAAAAGAAAACTGCAGTATTCCACAGTACTCTATGTTGTAATGTGATTCATATTTTCAGTTATGGTGTTTTATGAAACTCCGACCCATGGCATATATATGATGTTAGCATTATGAGTTTTTTATATGTGAAACAAATTTCATACATTAGCTACTTGGTTCAATCTGAGTGATAAAATAACTACTTTATGTTAGATCTTTAATATTTTAACTCTTTATATTATTTCCCTGTTACTATTATCTTACTTGTGTCTGATTTCCTTTCTCCACTGAATTCAGCTCTAAAGGTGACCTAATGAAAATCATTTATAGTGTCACCTGCTTGTCAAGCATAATGGTTAAAATTTTATAAGAAAGAAATAGAAATAGAGAAACATATAGAAAGGGAGGCAGATAAGTTCTATTTTAAAAACATATACTTAAAAAGCAACTACTTTCCTTTCATGTTGAATATACAAATAACAAGAATATCACTGAAGTTGAAAAAAATAACCAAGTATACATTTAGAATGTCAAAGAGTGTTAACTACAGTGGAGGAAAATTAGGAAGGGGTATGCAATAGGCAACGGTAGGGGACCGGAACAATAATTCTCTATCATGTGGTCAGCGAAGTATAGCCTCAGTGCCTTAAATTGAAGGTTGCTCAAGAAAGGTTATAACTGTAATCTCCATGGTTAGTAACAGTTCACTAAGAACCAGGTGAACGCGCTGGCCAGCTAGCCAGCCATCTTTGCTATCCTTAGCATAATGACAGGAACAGAGCTCCCAGTGCAGAAGTTGGTCTAGTATACTGATTCTTTTCCTAAAGGACATAAGGAAATGCTAGCAATAACTGCTCCAAATTTTACTATGCTTTCAGAGCACAGAATTCTGAAAGGTTTTGAAGCAAAAATCTAAACTTGGAGATGGATTTTTTGGAAACAATGAAAGAAATCCTTAGGCTAGCAAATTCTCCTACATATATGGTGAGAGCACAGAAGACTGTACAATTAATTAGGGATCCTGAATACTACATAATGTCATGGTAAAGTAAGGAATGAAAGAAAAAGAGCTGACCACTAATAGAAAATTCAGGAAAGGACATCAAAACATACAACATTTTATATTATTTAAAACTATGAGCCTTTCAAATGTAATAGACATCTCTATTTTCTGAAAACAAGTGGCTCGGTATAACATGGTTTATTTACCTCCAGCATAACTGAGGAAATCATTCAGCTAGAAAGCCATGAAATATTTCTCATACCTTCAAAACTGCTAGTTCATACTCTAGAAAATAGACATGCTTAAACAAGATGTTTGTTACACAAGGATAAAAACAGAAAAATTGATTTCTCCCACTTTTTACCTGCTTGCTTTAAAAGGTCATAAACAAAGCTAAATATCATTATTATAGACTCCATGTAATTCCCTGACTTCAACGGATAATCGCAGCAATAGAGACCTTAAGACCAGGTTCACACGTGTGTGCCCTTTCCTTAAGCTAAAGGTGTTTTTAGGGCAACGAACAGCATTTTCAAAAGTGAAATAAACTGTCCTACTTTTGAGTGCATTGGGATTTGGGAAGGTGAGTGCCATAGGTGAATAAGATCTAAATGCTCAGGACACTTTCATGATATCCCACTGTGCCTACGCTCAAGGCTTACGGGGAATAAATGAGGCGCATAATACCAGAAACAAAGTCTATACAAAGACAGTAAATCCTTGCTCCTCTGCTGTACCCTGCATCAATAGAAACCTTTCTGCTAGGCTGCATAATCTCATAAAGCCTGTGAGAGTAGTTATACTTCTACCATTCAAACTCAATTCCAGGCAGATTAGATTGATACGCCAACTCCCTTAATCTTTTTTAAAAAAGAGAATTAGTGTGTCTGAATTTTGAAGTGATCTTGATTTTCTTTGAAATAGTAGATTTAACTGTTTTTTTCCTTAATAAAGATGAAATAAAATTATGATTTAAACAAAAAAGAACTATTAAAAGGAAAAGAAAAATGCTATAAAAGACAATGATAAGACTTTTTATGGCACACCCAATCTCATATAATTAATAATCTTGCTATGACTATAATGTTCACAGTAAATAACAAGCTGTAATTTTTTAAATCATTGTTTGATTGAACTTTGGAGTAGAGAGCAGCACCCGAAAACTACGTATAAAAATCGTGTTATAATCATGTCATTTGCTTTTCATAAATCCAAAGAGTAGGTATTTATATGACTAAAATTATAAACTTCAGTGTAAAGAAAAATATCAAATGTTCTGAAGTATACACACAAAAATTAATTTATTATTAATTAATTAATAATCATTTATTATTTTTGTGTATATTTATTTAGTACATGGTCTCAACACACAACTTAGAATCATAGTGACCCTCCTATGTCAGCCTTCCCAGTGCTGGGGATTACAGGTGTGCATCACCAGGCCTGGCTCTGGTAACCAGCTCATCATGTCCAGGGTTCCAAAGCCAGTATAGCATGTGGTACTGGGGATCAAACCTGGGTCCCTGCACTTGTCAAGCAAGTCCTTAGAACAGCAAGCTATCTTCACAGCTCTAAAGTCCTCTTATAAATATTTTCATGCATTCATGTCAATTATGTAAGTCATAATGCTGCCATACACCCATTAATTAATATATCCATGAATAATAACCCTTAAATTGAAATTAATAATTTTTAAAAATTTAGTCATGATACAACAGCATATACAAATATGATATAATTTTGCTTAGAATAGTGGCATGTATATTTATTAAGACATCTCAGGAGTCCATGATTGATTTAACATTTAAAATCAGTCAATGTAATTCACTATAGTAACATTAAAAACAAAGACCAACTAATAAGATATCATAGACAAACTAGTTAAGATCCAAAAAATCCAGTCTGAGCAAGGAAAGCTCAGATAGATTTCCTTCTATATTCTACTTTGCAGAAAAGTCCTATTGCCTAACTATTATAGGACCTAAATATGATAGTATTTCTACTAAGAGGTATTTTATGTACTTATAACCCTAAAAAGGGAACGTGTATTCACTTTTACTTCTGAAAAGTACTCTAGTAACTTAAGATCAGCATATCTTTTAACCCATACTATTTTACTATTTATATACTATACTACACTTTTAGCCTACACTAGTATAAGTGACAACAGAAATGGAACATGATTATACTAATTGTGTGTCCAAATGGAAGCTTAAGGGGAAGAATGCACCATTTCCCTTATGGTGCTATACACTGTGAAATTCAATGTCTTAGCTTCGGATGGAATATCCAGCAACTACACTCATTTGAAGATTTAGGATTAAAGCACATTAGTTATTTGCTGAGATGAGGACCCAATAAATAAGCTCTCCACTTGTTTTGTTTCAAGTGCTTTTATGCTTTGGATGAATATGTACACAGAAGGGAAAATTGAGCCCCTAAGTTACATCCATTATCTCTTACTCTAGAAATTTCTGAAACTTGTAGGTGACAGATTTATCAAAGTTCTCTTTACCAACTGAAAAAGGACAACCCAATCTGTGATATGAACTGTCATTAGTAATTTAGCAGAGCTAGAAGGCAGTTCAGCCAAGTAGACAGAAAATTAAAACATGGGCAGCTCCTGATTGGAAATTTATTCATAGCAGGTAATGAAATAGCACAGTCAGGATCCCTAGCACTTCTCAGAGTGAGAGATTTAATTCAGATAACTTTGACGATGGCACTTGAATCAGAGATTATAAATGATGACAAGTTGTGACTTATAGATAGAATGAAAATGAGAAAAAAAAAAAGAGCAACATCTCTACAGAAGTGACTCCACATAAGATCATTTTTTTCACACAGGATGTATAATAGCTTCAAACTTTTATCAGAAAAGTTTGCAAAAAGGCTTAGGACTTAAGCCAAACAGGTATCATTTCATGTGTATTTGTGAATGTGATAACAATATTAATCAACCAATCAGAGACAAAGAGTGGGAAAGAATTTATAGTTAAAATATGTAATACTAATTGTAGTTTCTGATTTCATCAGCATAAGGCAACAACTCAAAATTATAGGCAAAGTAATTATCATAAGGAGATAAGAAAACTTAAGATTTCCTTTATTATGTATTTATATGCATGTATAAAACACTCATTAAATGTACCCACATATAGCTAAATAAAAGTATGTTGCAGTATTTATATGAATAGTATGAATCATTTGGTATACTGTGTATAACCTATTTTTTAAATGGAGTGTAATATAGTTTTTAAATTAAGAGTTTCAAATATAACTCTTTGTACAATAAAAATATGGTTTAGATAAATAACCTTTCCATATGGATAGGTCTTTTAATATGACTTCTGCTCTGTAAATTGGCAACTGCTTATGAGAGATGATCAAATTTTGTTAGACATGTAAATTTTATAACCATATTTTAAGCTCCTCTCACTGAAAGGAGGAATCTATGTCCCCTATCCTTGCATTAATGATTAGTCTGACCAATAGTTTATCACTGATATGACAACTATGTCAGTTTTAGAATAAGATCATATGAAATCCTATTATGCCTTTTGGATTCTAACTATTCTAAGAAATTGCAAGATACACAGAGAGGACTACAAAGAAAGAAACCAAGCCCCTTCAGCATAAAACCTTTGCTGAGATGCAGGCTGAGAGCACCAACTGTTGGTCATGTGACTAAACAATATTCAAGATAGATGTTCCACCCTCTAATTACACCACCCTCATCGATAAAACAGTAAGAGAAGATCTGTCCCTGCCAAACTGCACTCAAATATCTGAGAACAAATATCTAAGAACAAAATAAATATCTGTTTTATTTTAAGTCACTATGTTCAGGGCTAGTCTGTTAAACAGCAACAAAGAACCAAAGAACAGAATAGGTTTTTAATCATTATTGCTATGATTATATAAATGGTTTTAATTAAATTGTACATGGTACACATAATAAGGAGGAGGTAAATGTAAATGAAAATATCTAGAAAATTTCATCACGCTAATACAAATTATATCAATTTCTTTTAAAATAAACTGTATGTAAATACAGAAGAACTGAAAGTGTTCCAGGACCTTAAGTATTTCATATATTGAAAAATCTAATTACTGAAGAATTGCTTTTTTAATTGGGTTTATAACTGGCTCCATCATATTTTATCTGCATTATTTAATTATAGAGTAAACCTCTATAGAAAATACTGACACTATTAAAAAGGTAAGATGTAGACATTGGTCTGATAAAGCAACATGTTAAATAAAAGAAGTAACTTCTAGTACAACTCCATTTACAGAGGACTAAGACCTAGTAAATACTTTCAAATATTCATAAAATAATAATCAAAGCTAAAATTATAGCATACACTGTATATCAACCAACTGTACTCTATAACCATAACAAGTTAATTTAATAATGAAAAAAACTAAGCATTAAATAACACATAAATTTGCCTCAACTTCCTTAATAGAAATTTCCTTGAAATAGTTTTCTTAGAACCTGGGTAAGTTTAAATAGATTTTGAAGGTTTATGACATACAAAAATATACATAATAAATATATTAACAAAATAGAATTGTTTTATAACAAAATTCTGTCCATCTAATTATTTTTAAGGTTTCACAGAATTATTTAGAACATAAAACTACAATTTAATATGTCTTTCATAAGTTTTAGTTTTGCAGAATAATCAATCTTAACTTATCCAAAACTGAACCAGAGGTTTCAACTAATTGTATGTCCTATACATAATCTACTTTCATAGAATTTATTCAAAAATCAAATAACTAGTACAGATTCAGTACTTTTCACATACTATAAATCTATAAGCATAAAAAAAAGTGTTGAAAAAGGTGACAAAAATGAAAATACCTTGAGAGAGGGAATACTGTTAGGCTCAAAACTCTGCCTCCTTGTATAATAAAAAAACCTGAAAATGAAGATGATTAATCGATTTGTATGGGAGTGAAGCTGGGCTGGAGCCCTGCCACCCTCCTGTCTCTTGTCTCATATATTATGCAGCTGTACCTGACATGAGTGATTCCTACATGGTAATGAAATATAAAATAATGTATGATACTAAGAAAAGAGTATAGCGGAACAATTTCTTCTGAGTAAAAGTCATAGCATTTCTGTTGAAAAATGAGAATTCTTCATTTTATAATGATATTTTTCTCCAAAATGCTTTTTAATATTGCCCAAGTAAGCACATATTTACAATATTCAAAGAACATTCACTAAAATTATTCAAGAACATACATTACAAAAACTTAATTTTTATACAGGTTGAGGAGCCCTTGACTAACACACTGAGGACCAACTGTGCGTCTGTCAGATCTCTGACTTTTCTGTGGGTTTTGAATATGTACACACACAAATAAGAAGCCTTGAAAATGAGATTTAAGTGTCAAAGAATTAAAATAATTCATGTTTCATATTTACATAGAAACCTAAGGTGATTGTGCACCATGTTCTTGGCACACATGCATCCTGAATGCGGCTTTCTGTCTGCCTTCGCACGAGAAGCGCCACACTTGTGAGCCACTCTCGTGCCTGCAGCTCCAGACCCAGGGGCGGTCAGACCTCAGGCGCTCAGATTTCAGACCCTCAGCCAGGCTACTCCAAAGTGTTGTTCTGCTTTGACTGTGAATAATATCATGTGTTCATTATATTTTTACTTATGATAAATACTAGTTGAAAAAATATTGTTTTCTTTTTCATTTTTATTTCATTGTGCTATTTAAAACACTCCTCTAGATGGTGAGAGAATTCAGTACACATTTAATCTTAATAAACTGATTCACCACTATCCCTTAGTTTACTTATTCTTGACAAAGAATGTACTCAGAAATTTTTGTTATTGCTGTCAGAAACTAAAAATTCAAATAATCAAAACCATGACAATATACTTAAGATATTAAAACAAAAAAGCACTATTTTGAAAAATGGCCCACTTAAAGTGTATTTTTTTATTAAAAGGAGATTTGTTATGATTATGTCAAGCTGGTAATCTTTGAGATATTAAAAGTAACTCTTATTTTATTTTAATAGACTACAGAGTGAAACCAGGGACTTCATATTGAGCTACATCCCTAAGCCTTCTCCGAATCTTTGTTTTATGGTGAAGTCTCATTAAGTAGCCAAATTACCCACCAAGGATCCAACTTGAGGTCTTCCTCCCCCTCAGCCTGCTTAGATTACAAGCACATGCAAACACTGGGCTTAGCATTTATAATTTTAAATGACAATATATCAATATATTTAAATGCACAAGATATGCAAAAATAAAATTTAAGGTAATATACTATGACTATATGTGCTACCCAGAGGTAAAATTCCTCATATAATTTTTTTAAATAAAATTAAAAATATCCAGTGATGGGGGCACAGACATAAGTGAAATACAAAGTACATAAGTTTAGTGAATTCCTTGAATTTCATTTTCACCAGAGAAAACATTTCCATACTAGATGTACCAACCTGGAGTAGGCAAACAGTTTACTATCCCAAAGCTCATGAGTCCCTCTAGATCCAGAATGGAAATAACAGGAATCGGTCCCGTCAAACATATTCAATCCATCCTCTGCATTTTTGGAAGCATGACTGTGCACCACATCCAAGAGGACTGTGATGCCCAGTGAATGAGCTGTGTCAACAAGTTCTTTTAGCTCTTCAGGGGTTCCATAGCGACTAAAGATTGAGAACACAATAAAAACATGATGCTATAATTAAAGTAATTAGCCAATGGAACTTTGTCTTATTCAGTATATTAAATAGTCAATAACAGTATATGATACATACAACTTACAATTGCTTAGAATTTGTTGTTAAATTTAAAAGCATTAGATAAAAATAATAAATCAGGCTATTACGTATAGCTTCTTAATATTCTAACCAAAATTCATATTTTGAGCATGTAAAACAGTAATATTCTCACTTCTCTAGTCTCAGAGATTCTGGTTTATATATTTAAGCCCAGCCAGTCACAGCCTTCAAACGCACGTGTGGCCATCATTTTGGGCTGTTCAACTATACCGCAATCAGGGGCTCTCAGAGCACTTCCTTGAAAGTCAATAATGCCTTTACTAAGGCTATCACTCCTGTACTTATTACACTAGGATGTGCTGCTGGGCCAAGGAAATGAGCCATGTGTGTCACAATCCAAGTAGAAAAATGGAGTAGTTCATAGGCACACATATCTGTGCTAAAAGCAGTCTCCTAATCTACATATAATAAAAGCAAAAGTCATCTCTACATGAAGGCCTTCTTAATCTGTGAAATACCTTGAATACCCGCAATCTTCCATAATATCAATTTTGCTCTTTGAACAAATAATTGTCCTTATTATTTATAGTCTCTGTTTGTCTACTTGAGGATAAAGACAAGAACAATCTGCTTACTAGTGACATAGTACAGTGCTTACTAATAAGTAATTAAGTATAGCCAATTCCACTAAGCAAACGTCGTCTTTTAAAACTGTAAATACAATCATGGCAACCTCCACTAAAAATCCTACTGTGCTCCTACTGATCTAAACTTAAAAACCATTCCTTAATATGGCTTAGTATCCTCCCTACTCTGGCTACTTCTACTAATATTAGACTAACTTGGACTATCATAAGATAATCTAGCCCTTCTTCTCTTTATCTCAGGGACATAGCTTTTTTCTATTCACTGAAAAACATGTTTAATACATAAACAGCCTTAAAGCTATATCTATTCATTCATTCTGTGTTTTTCAACAAATACTTCAGTTATTCATTATGTGCCAGAGCATTTTTAATGCTTTATATATACTTCAGTGAAATCATTGCTCTTATAAAATAAATGCCCAGAAAGGAGACAAGAAAATATGTGGAGTGCCACACAGCAGTCAGTGTTCTAAAGACAAATGAAGACAGGGTACTGGTAGAAAGGACAGATTTTTAAACAGAGTCATCCATGGAAGTTGCATGGAAAAGGTAATACTTGAACAAGAAAGGAGAGAGAATATCTACAAGGAAAGGGTGTAGAGAAAAATGAATGATAATAGTAGGTATACAGGCAAAGGGGCAGAAATGAGCCAAGGCCATTTGTTTGTTTTTGAGACAGAGTCTCACTATGTAGCCCAAAGTGGCATTGTACTTACAGGAATCCTCCAGCCTCTGCCGCCTGAGTGCTGAGATTATAGCTGTGTGCCATCACACCTGGCATGAGCTAAGCTGATTAAAGAAAAACAAATATCAAGCAGAATGGGCAAGAGAGAGAGTTGTGCCCAAACAGTCAACCAAGATGCAGAGAAATGAGGCCTATGATTCAACTGAAGGCCTTCAGCTATCATCCTGAGCAAGAGAGTAATATGATCTGATATTTACTTTGAAATGCTACTCTGGTGATGAGGCAGAATAGGGGCATGTAAATTAGGAAAAATCAGTGAATGAGCGTACAAAAAAAACAAAAAAAAAACACTGATTAAAGAGCTGCTGAAACATTCCAGGTGAAAGAGATTGTAACTTAGACCAGGCTAGTCACAATGGAACAAGGTAACCAACCAAGTTTGAGACATATTTTGAAGTAGCAGATGTTTCGGTTTTATCATAGCTAAAGGACAGGAAGAGCCAGAAGTGGAATAGGAAAGTCTAATGTCAAGATTTTGGCTGGAATATGAAACAGCACTGAATTAGATAGCAGGAGGAGAGCTTTTGGAACATGGGATCAGTAATTTAGCTTTGGACACATTCATTTTGAGCTATGTATTCACTATCTCAAAAGCCATTGGGACACCATCTGAAGTTGACACAAAAGGCATTTAAAACTTGAGAATTGCAAGAAAGCATGAATGAAGGCCATAAGAAGAAGTATTAGGAGCCAAAAGAAGCAAGGATTGGCCAATGAGAGGAACATTATTTAGTAATAAAAAAGATGAAGAGGAAAAAGCAAAGGATATAAAGAATTAGCAATCAATGCAGAGAATAATACAACAATGGGAATGTGATGTGCTGGATGGATACCAAGAGAAAAAAGATATTTCTAAAATAAGAGTAAGCAGTTGTGACCAATGACACTGACGGTTTAAGTAAGTGAAGAACTGAGCATTGCACTAACCAGTTTGAAAGTCATCAATACCCTTAGTACAAACACTTTTGGTAAACAGCTTATTTGAGTAAGTTAAAGAAAGAACAGGAGTTTAGATTATTTTCCTAAGATATTGCAGTGTATATCGGATTATTTACTTGAGCTTGCAAAAAAATAATACATGGCCAAAGAAAAGGGGAAAAGGGCCAGCAAGATAGCTCAGCAGCCAAAAGCACCTGCTTAGGCAAGCTTAGGTAAGTCTAAGGACCACAGTTTGATCCCTGGCACAACATGCCATGCCAGCTCCACCCCCAGGCCAGGTGGAACCAGCTACAAAAAAAAGAAAGAGTAGTAAGGAGTAAGTAATTTAGGCATAGTACATACATATATCTTATTCCAGTATAACTAATAAAAAGAAAAATATTGAAATGAACATTATTGATTCTCTGGGATGTTATCGAACTAAGCCCAATTCTTCCCTTCCTCCAGGTAATATTATTCATTTAGGTATCAGTGTAAACTTAATCTAAACTGATAAAATCCCTAATTCTGTGCAACTGTAGCACCATTTTCTTGCTTTTTGTTACCAACAGATTCATAGTATATGTGATTATTAGATCAATATTTTCATATCACCATGCTATAAACTGAGGTGAGGCAGAGATATTGTTGGACTTGTTACATGCATGTCATCCAACTCACATCACTTCAACATTATAGAACCCTTTACAGGCATTATATCCAGACAGCGATCTTCCTTCCATTTTAGCCTGAGAAGCATAGCCTTTCTGTACATAGTGAGAAGTTCTAACAAGGAACATCTCACTGACCTTTCTATATGAGTCAGTATCTCTCCAAAAAATATGACATGAGCTCTTTCAACAAACAGTTCTATAGGACACCACTTTGCAACTTAAGAATTGGGCCTCCAACTATGTTACAATTTTAGCAGGCAATAAGACTGCTTTATCAGAAGGCATTCCATGAAAAGTGACATTAAATGTGGGACACACTATAAGTCTACTTGGGAAGCAAGTCCATCTTTTTGTAAAAGAAAATGTATAGCTCAGTTATTTCTGTGAATTATAAAATGAGTCACAAAACAATACCACATAGAATACAAAAGTTCATTTTTTAAACAAATAAACAAGAATATAAGATTTTCATTTTACCTTGAAGCTGCAAAAAAGCTTGTGACTTGGTACCCAAAACTGGCATAGTAAGCATGCTCCATGATTGCCATCAACTGAATGCAGTTGTATCCTATAAAAGCAACAGGAAAATGGACATTCAAAGACATATTTTTTTTAAAAAAACATCAATGAATAAAACCATCCTAAAGACATAAATCTTATAATAATCTATAAATTGTGATTATCTTTGAAAGTTCTACTACTATACCTTATTACTTGTTTAATCTCCTAACACAAAATTAGGCAATTTTATTGAAATGTGTTCAACTTAAAAAAGCAAAAAATGTGATGCAAATCCACTTTTAATTTGGCTTTACAATATTAAACATGCAAATCTGCATATGTTAAATTCAGTTGCATTGGAGCATATAAACATTATGGAAGATGAAGATAAATAACTGATTGCATGATATATATTTTTAAATTTGCCTTTTTCTTCGTATTTTACTCATTTTCTACTATATAGCATAAGAAATATCACCCAATTAATTTTTTTCTACAAAGTAACTTTTATAAATCATTATTAGTGTTTCTACTTTTCACTATTTTTAGATCTGTAAAATAACTTTATTTTTATTTTATTATTATTATTTTTTTTTTTTGGCAGAATCTGGGATTGAACTCAGGCCCTTATGCTTGCCGGGAAGCACTTATTCCACTGAGCCATCTCCCTGGCCCAATAACTTTAAAGTAGCATGTATGCATGCATATGTGAACATACACACATGCATACACTTAACACTTTCTCTAAGTATATTTTGTTAAAACCCTAACTGAAGTGACTCAAAAAGATAGCTATTGTATTTAAAATCCATAATGTTTATAAGCATTTACTATAGCGGTAAATAAGAGGAAAATACTTTTAATCTATTAAAATATCTGAGAAAAACTTTTCTTATATAAAATACAACTTGGTAATTTTTCAAATATAATTTGTTTTGAAAGTCACACTTCTGTAACCTACATAGAAAATATCATTATGTTCTTGATGGACAACTCACATAAGCTTTTCAATTTTCTAGAGGTTTAAGTTCATATTTACTATCAATTCATTAAAATGTGTAACTATACTTATAAACCAACAAAGTATCAAATTAATGTCACTGATCTCTTATAAAGTAGTTTCCCATACATATTTTTAGTGTATCATCAATACTAGAAAATTTACAAATTTATACTTGGAATTATGTATTCTAAGAAAAACATATCAGGGCCAGGGAGATAGCTTGACAGTCTAAGCTGGCTACCAAAACCAGGTGTGGTGGCGCACATCTGTAATCCCAGGTGCTGAGGAGGCTGAAAACAGGAGGATCACTACAAGACCTGTCCCGATTATGTAAAAAAATTTAAAAAAGAAAATAACATCATTATGTTCATGATTTTTATAATGTACTGAAAAATTATTGCAACAAAATTAAATTAGCTCTACCAGGACCAATAGGAATATGGCTATAAAATCTTATATAATCAGTTGCTACATAACTTACAAAAAATTTTAGACTTTATAATTTATTGATCTACTATATAATAAATAAAAGTCTTATGATTGCACACAAAAAAGACCCTAAAAAATAGTATTATGATCAAACAAAATTTTCTTCAGTGCTAAGCAATGAATGTAGGACCCTCCCACTCAGCTATTTCTCCCGCCCTTTTTATTTTGAGGCAAGGTTTCACTATGGCCTCTAAATTGCCCATGTTGGGTGCAAACTGGAGATCCTCCTGTTTTAGCCGCCCAGAATGCTCAGATATATATAATTACTTTTGATAGTATCAATAAATCTGGGATTCATTTATGTTCTGTGTACTGGACTAGACATTTATACTTAATAAGAGAATGAGTGAATAGCTGCACTGCTGAATATGTACAAATTTGCTCATAAATAATATATTATTTGGTAATATGAAAGGACATCCTCCAAACAATAATAGAGTATATTAAATCAAATCAATGTTAAATCTTTATTTATCTATTGGAAGCTTATATTAGTATTACAGGTAATTAAGAAAATTTTAATTTTAATTTGTAAACTTTACCTCTAGCCAACATACAGAGTTAGAAAAATAGAAGAGCTACAAGGCCAGCCAACATTTTGGCCCTAGCCTTTCAAGGTCAGTGAAGACTCAGGACATAGGAGAACCTGTACTGCAACATCATGCAACTCAGGTGAGCTCCAAATTTTCTGAACAAGAAGATTATGGAGCCACAGAGGAAAGAGATTGAAGTTCTATAGTGTGCCTGGGGAGAGTCACATGAAGAGAAAACTTTCTCTCAAGCTCTCACAGAGAGCAAACTGGTCAAGCATTGGCCATGACTCATCCACATGGATGACACAGACAAAGGAACTACAGAATAATGTACAGGACTACAAGATAAACCCTGAGAGGACTT
>PVKA01037358.1:0-21056 GCA_004027165.1 Ctenomys sociabilis | reverse complement strand
GGAAACAACCAAGATGTCCATCACATGAGGAATGGTTGAAAAAGATGTGGTATTTCTATACAATGGAGTATTACTCAGCTATTAAGAATGATAAGTTTGAAGCATTTATACTGAAGTGGATGCCACTTGAACATATACTCATAAGTGAAATAAACCAGACACACATGTGTAAATATCGTATAGTCTGCCTAGTATAAATCTGAATCTTTTGTTAGTAAATAGATGCAACTAGAGAACATTCACTTAAGTGAAATAAATCAGACCCACATGTGCAGATATCTTATTGTCTGCTTAGTGTGAGAACCTGAAAAAGAGAAATGAAGTCTGAAGGGTACAATAGATACTAGGAAAAGAAAATCAACTTATTAGAAAGGAAAGAGCTACTGAGTTGAGAAGGGCAGGAGAGGGAGTGGTGGAAAGAGATTTATCTGTGTATGTAAGCAGGATGGTTTGGACAACTGTTCTGTGCATACCCGCTGGTCCATGGAAAGAAGCAGTTAATGTTTTAATTTGGTTTACCTCCTTTTTTTTCAATTGTACTTTCTCTGTTCTTAATTTCTTATATTTCTTTCTTTTTTTCATTCTTGTTCAATTTCACATGCATATATCTGGTAATATGAATGACAGGTTGGAAGACAAAACAAATATTATGAAATTCATATTATTTGTTAAATAAAATTCTGTATCACTTGTAATCTTTTCTATTTTAATTCTGATTTTTTATTCTTAAAAAATATAAAAATAGGGACTGGGGAGATGGCTCAGTAGAATAAGTGCTTCCCTGTCAAGTGCAAGGGCCTGAGTTCAATCCCCAATTCCACAGAAACAAAAACAAACAAACAAAATATAAATATGTTTGATTATCTGTACTACTAACATGCATGAACAAAGAAAAAGCTTGTTAATTGAATTTGAAGTATTATCTGTTTATATAATAACAAAACTTTCAAAAGTGCAGGTATATCTCAGTCTCAGGCTTCTCATTTTTAACAAACAAAAATAGAACAGAATTGTAAATCATTTTTTTTCTAAACCATTTTTTAAAAATTAGTACACTTCTCAAAGTAATTGTACAATTGTTTCTTGTGGCATTAAAAGTCATTTAGATCACTTTACAGGAGCTACTTTTTACTCACAGAACCCAGAATAGATCTCACTTTTCTAAAAAGTGAAAATACTAAATATCCTTTAGTATTCTAAGAATCACTCCAAGATTAATTCAAACCTAACACTATCCATTAAGAATTTCAGAAAATTGAGACTTTAGAATTTCTTGAATAATTGAAATAGGCAAATCAATCACATGGAAAGGGTTAGTTGCAAAGATTATGTGAAATTACGTGCCACGCATAGCACTGGTAAATTAAAGGTGTTTCTTGAGAAACAACAGTAATAATTATTTTTAATTAATCAAAAAGTAAGGAATTGTTATATTTATAGACAATTATTCTTTTTAAAAAATTAATTTTCATAAACACATATTAATTACATGTATTAATAAACTCAGTGTGTTATTTCCATATATATTTACAAGGCTCACTGATCAAATCTGGTTTCCATTTATCCAATCCTCATACTTTTTCCAACCTCTAGTAATCACTCTTCTACATTCAGGTTGGATTTTTTTGGCTACCACATATGAGAAAGAATTGTGATACTTATCAATCTATGCCTGACTTATTTTATTTAATATAATGTCCTCCAGTTGCATCTGTTTTGGTGAAAATGACAGGATCTCATTCTTCTTTATCCTGAATAGTTTCCTATTTGCATATGAACCATACTGTCTTTGTAAAAAGGAATTTGTTAAGGTGTCATAAGAAAGACGTTCAAGAAGGCAAGGAGTAACTTAAGTATCAAAAAATGTACCAAAGCAGCTGAGAGACAGAGGCTCTCTGACTACTAATATTATAATATTAAGATTTGACTTGTGCATCTTTTTCTTGAATCTTGAGTAATCACATGTTCCTCTGGAAGGACATCTTTTTATCCTTTGGATCATAGTCTTATTTTACATTTAAAATAGAAAGAAAGTACTCACTATAGAATTTAGAGTCAGAAAGTACCTTAAAATTATCTATCTGTTCACTCATAGACAATGTGCTATGAATACTTTAGCACATAACTTCTTTGACACTCTGGCACCTCCCCAAAGGATTGTGTAGTGCACAACTATTATTTTGACTTCCCAGTATTCTCCTGCCCCTGGCAACTTTACAGAATGCCTAGAAGTTTTCTCTCCCACACCCAGTACCCAAAACAATGACGTTTACCAAAGAAGCTACCATATCCTTATGTAATCTTATTCTTGGTTGTAGCTGACAATGTAGGGCGTGCTCTCAAACTAAACTCATCATTTGAGAATTTCTAAGATGAAACACCAGAAACCAAGCCAATCTTTCTTGGGTGGCTACAAGTGTTAAACGCAAGCTTCATGAGCTATTGGCAGTGTTTTTCAGATTTTACTGGAGAGGTAGAGACAATGATTTACAAATGCAGTGTCCTCAGATGCACAGAGAGAAACAGAACTAAACTCAGAGATTATCACCACATCTCAGGTTCCATTCTTGAATCAAATCCACATTCCCTGTGTCCTACTAGTAACTGTTATAACTTCTCCTCATAATTGAAACTATCCTGATTTGGAAAACAAAATATGTATCAACCCACTCATATGTGTTGATCTGATACTGTTATATGGCTTTCCTGACCTCTGGTTGTACCAAATTCTGTTGCTTCTAATTCTCCTGCTGCTTTCATACTTTGTTGCTCAATGTGTCAGAGCACTTATAAATGAGTAAAATATCAGGCCTTAGAGAGTTCATGAAAAAAACTACAAAATCCATGAAATGATTAAATGATACTTCCAGACAGGGGGTATATTAAATGAACTAACACACGTAGAGCTCAATGAACAGTTTAGGAACAATATGCTCTCCCAATGATCAATTGTAGTTATTATTATTATATTACAAAACATAACTGATCTCAGCCCTTTTGGGTTCACATATGACATAGCCCTTTAAAAGCAAAAAGATATAAAATGAAGTAAAATAAATCACCTTAACTTTTCATATAATAGGAAAATAAATATTTCTTTATGCCAGCCAATGTGAGAGCAATTATCAGTTCTAGCTGTAAAGTGATTTCTCTAATAATTGCATTAGATGTTTTCGTCTTTCTGATTCTGGTGCTTTATTAAGGGAAAAGCTTGGTTGTTATTGTGGTAGAGTGAAAGATAAAAATGGTTTTACTATCACTACTACCAAATAAGTTTTGTCTTATTGTTTGTAAAGGCATAGGAAACAGAATTATAAATTTAAATTTGTAGAGTTTCTCACTTAAATTAAGAAAGAAGAGTATTTTTATAGTTTTAAACAGAAATTTTACCGGAAATGAGCAGGTAAAACCATAAAAAATGCAAGAGTCTTATAATATCCAGATGGATGATATGTACAAATTGCTATTGGATCCCAGATAAGTATCTATCTGTGATACAGTGTATACTTCAACAACTTCATTGCTTGTCATAAATAGCTCATTGTGTCTCATATTAACATCCTGAGCCATTTCAGAACATGGAAGAAGAAGAGAGTATACACTTTTTATTTAAAAGAATCTAGGCTATTTACTATTCCTCCAATGGAGGACTAATATCTAGAATATATAAAGAACTTAAAATCCAGACCTCCAAAATAAAAGACACAATCAAGAAAATGGACTACTAAAATTAATTGACATTTCTCAGAAGTACACAGGGCCAATAAATACATCAAAAAGTATCAACATCTCTTGCTGTTACAAAACTGCAACAGCTTTGACCAGAAAATATTTGGTGCATAAGCAAAGATGTGGTTCTGGCAGAAGAGCAGAGTACCACTTTGCCCTCTGTATGACAAAATACTAAGCTAAAAACTAAAGTGCTCCAAGAGAAAGGAAGTAAGTTAAGGAAGCAGAGACAAATGAAATGGAATTCTCGTGGAAAAAATACAACCTAGGAGTGTAGAGTAGTTCGGCCAGCCTGAAAAGCAGTATAGAGACTCTAAAAATTTTTGAACTGCCACATGATCCAGCCATCTTACACTGAATTTATATCAAAAGGAAACCAAAGCAGAATGTCAAAGAGATATCTTTACTCTCACTTATTGAAGTACTACTCATGTTAGCCAAAATACAGAATTCACCTAAATGTCTAAAAATGAGTAAGTGGATAAATAAATAGGTGTAATATATACAAAGTGGAATACTATCCCACCTTTAAAAAAATATACTGACACTAACAGTATCATTAAGGAGCCTTGAGGACATTATCCCACGAAAATGGAACACACACAAAGGCAAATATGATTTCATTCATAAGCACAGCTTTAAATTGTTGAATACATAGAAATGTAGAGTACGCTAATTTTCAGAGTGTGGGATAGAGACATGATTGGGAAGATGTTGGGCAGAGGATACAAAATTTCAGGTAGACAAAATAAGCAAATCCAATATACCTATTGTACAGCATGTTGATTATAGTTAATATGAATGTATTGCATTCTTTAAAATTTTCTGATATCACAGATTTGAAAGGCTTTCACTACATACTCAAAAACCAAATAACTGAGCTAATGCATATATGGATTAGTGCACTTTAGTCACTCCCTAAGTTATATATGTTTCAAAGCAATATGTTCTGCACAATGACTATACATGATTTTATTTGGTAAGTAAAAAGAAAAATAAAACAGTAATTAAGATAAATGGGCTTGCATTCAAGTTCAACATCAAATGAAAAGTTAGGATAAACAGCTATGATAACAGAAGTTGAAATTAGTTCTTTCTAAATTTGTGTTACCAGCAGGTAGGCCTACTATGTGATGCAAATGTCCCAATCAACTCCACCTGTGACACCTTTAGAGTACTATGTTAAGTTTAGATATCATGTTCAAAGAGGGAAGTTAATTATTTTGACATTAAACAAGTGTTCACTAGTGTGAACTGCAGGGCTAATACAAGAGGCAGAAGAGGGTCTCCCTTGTGATCAGTTGCTACCTGTATCAGAGGGGTTATTAATATTTTTAAAATACCAAAAAAAACCCTGCTAATCAAAAGTGAGAATGGCCTAGAAACAAAGTCAGAGAAATAAGCCATTGAAAATTCAAAGACTCTTTAGTCTTAAAAGGACAAAACTTGAGATGGAGTAGAAGCAGGGGAAATACAGACATTGCCTTCCAGTATATTAATGGGCCTCAGATAGGAAACAGATTAGATTTATTCCACAGAGCTCCAGTGGGAGGAATTATACACAATGATTGGAAGTTACAACAGGATGACGTCAATTCCACTTTGACATATTGGTGCTCCCCAACAATAGAACTGGCTCTATGCGAGTAATGAGTTTCTGGTACCAGCACAGGAAATAGCAATAATTATGAAAAAAAAAAAAGTACTGCAGCAGCAGCTTCTGCTTTGGGGTGCAGCACAGGACTAATAACAACCTGATCCTCAATGGTGCTCTATAAAGAAACTTTCAGAATAATTTTAGGTGCTTAGCAAAATTAAGAAGTACAAGTTGTTCCCACATACCTGTATCTTAATACACACACAGTAAAAATCAATTTATAGATTCCAACAGAAACCTACTCAATTCATTTCAACCTATTTAGGTCTTGAGATTTTGAACGAAAGTGCTCAGTCTCAGATTACTAATACTGGAAGTAAGGCACTGGGGGATTTTTGGTTTGCTGAGAACTTCTTAGTACTGTATTCAATACTGAAGAGGTATACTTTGTTACAAGAAAACAAAAGCCAGATGACATCCTAGGAACTTGCAAGATTCCATGCACCAATCCCCCTGCCTTCTACCAAGTCAGGGACTAATATTGTCAACATATGTGCTCCGTGATTACGAAATGTTGGTCTAACAGTTCTGTGATTCCCCATTTTCCAAAATGAAAGAAAAATACTCCATCACATTTTTGCTTCTCACAGTAGAATCCAGACCAAACAAGACATTTCCACATTGCTACATTGGAACCTTCATCCACCCCCTGAGTTACAGGAAAGAACAAGTAGCTGCCTAGAGTTCTGTTCTGGTCACTTCTTTGTAATATACAAATAAACGTTTGTATTTATTAAGAAAACACATCTCTGAATTCACCCTGGATTCAATCTGGGTCTGCCACTAAAAATGTAATCTTGGAGACAAGAATTAACATTTATTGGGTTAGTTTCTTCTCTGTAAAATAGGGCTGATTTCACATATATGCAGATGTATGTGGCCTTTTAGTTAACTTTGGTTTGTGGTGCTGGTATCAGCCAAAGTACAGTGTTTACTCATGATAGGAAAATACTCTACCACTGAGTTATATTCCCATAGTCTCTTTTATGGTAATTCATTACCAGAATTATTATTTTCCTGTTAGAGTTATCCTGAGAATTAGGTGAGATGCTACATGTGAAAATACTGATATACTCCTGATACCTGATCAGGCACTCAATAAGTGTTCGTATTATAGTTACTATGGAGAGGTCAAGTCCCCCATTTTCTCACCAGCCTAGACAGAGTACAGAAACTAATTATTGCTGTATACGTGATTAACTGAGGTATTTTTTCTGTCCTTAGTCTGTGTGATCTTTCTCTTAACCCTGAATTGTTTAAGAAATACTTCCAGGTTCTGGACTGTATGGGTCATTAAACACTAAAACTAAGAAGTCAAAAACTAAGAACTGAGGCTAATTTAGGTGGATACAGAATAACCCCATTTCTGCCTTTGTTTTTTATCTTGTTTCTTTGCTGCGAGATTATGACAGCCTAGTTGGAGCTAGTGACAAAATACATTTTATAACGCAGGATAAACGCCACCTTATATACCTTTGGAGGACCCTGAGAGTAGGCACCACAGGTCCTCCTTGAGACCCAGTGCTCCTTTTTCCTCCTAGAATGATCCCACTTTCCTATCAGCCAAAAATCACCTCCTACAAATTAAACTGCCAGGATCACTTCCTAAGAATACTAACTCAGCACAACAAGAGGCATTGGATTTAGAAAATAGCAATTATAAGATCTAATGATCCAACGCGATTGTCAAAGACTGAAAAGTTGCTGGATGCTTTCTGAGAAAGCCTGTATATTGAGAGTTGAGAAGTTTGAAGCCTTGGCTAAAGGTCAGCAAATACTGAGCTCCTTCCTTGGTGATGCGTTTTTGTAAGGAGCCCTCTATTCACATGAAAAGTGGCACCATTCCTGGTAAATGGAGGCATAGACAGAGTAAGCTAATTTGCATGGTTACCTTGATCGGCTAGGAGTATATTAAACTCCCATCGGAAATAGCTTTTCAAAAATACTTTTTTTCATCAGCTGTAGTGGTGCACACCTGTAGCACCAGCACATGGGAGGATGAGGCATGAGGATTGCAATAACAAGCCCAGCCTGGGTACCTTAGCAAGAAGCTGTCTCAATAAAGGGCTGATAATGTAGTTCAGTCTGAAGACCTTGAATTTAATCCTCAGTACCACAAAAAAACCATCCCTCTTAGAACTAAGAAATTAAAACTATATTATGTATGGATGTATAACCATTTGATAAAAAATATGGAGAAAAGGAAGAACATGAACACCTTCCTGAGCTTCTCAGTAGACTGACCTACAGGTGAAGAAGAAAGAAGGATAGCTTGGGTGGGGTCACTCAGGAAGGTATCAGCAATGTTCTATTTCTTGTGTTTAATGTTAATTTATACTAATATTTATTTTATATCTTGACCTTTGTTCTTTATACAGGTGTTTGTTGTGTAAATGATTAACTAAATTTGTCTTACACAAGTAATCAGGATATTTATAGATGTACCTGTCCAACAGTAGTGACTTCAACTGAGGAGGAACAGAACTGTGGGAATCTGCTACAATGTATGGTTTTCCTCAAAATACTTCAGGATCAGTATTGTGATGTTCTATAAATGCTGACTAAATCAGGCTTTGATTTTAGAGGTGCTCAATGGCATATATAGTGCAAAAGAATCATCAAAAATAGTATTAGAGAAGCAATTCTCGGGAGCGAGTTCATTTAAACCCTTCTGGTCTCTAGGCTTCATGTGATAAGTGATGCTTTTCATATCGGTGTATGACATCAGAACAGGAAAGCTTTCATGCTGATACAATTGTGTTTACTGGATAAATGTGATATTTTGAAACATGCGTGTGTATGTATGTGGCTAACAGAAATTACTTCACATAGTGGTGTTGTGGTGAAAATATTTTAGATATTTTTTCATCATTTATAAAGAATACACTACTAGCTATAGTCCCCATATTCTACAATAGTGTAGATCTCTTAAACTTGCTCTACCTTGCATCCTTTGACCAAACTTCCCCACTTGTTACTTACAGACTGGCTCAATTCTGATAACCACTCTTCTCTCTCTTTCTATGAGCTCTATATTTTTAGATTCCATCTATAAGTGAGATTATGTGATATCTACCATTTTATTCCTGTCTTATTCCACTTAAAATGATATCCTCCAGGTTTATCCATGTTATCAGAAATGACACGATGTGACTTCATTATGGCTGACAATATATTGTCGAGACAGATAGTAGATGATAGATTGTATAGATAGACAGACAAATAGATACATAAATAGATAGATAAGAGGTAATTTTCTTCATCATTTCTCTCCAAAAATAGTTTATTTGTGAAATTAAGGACTCATATGTTCATTATGATTCACAAAACTTGCAAATCATCCAAAGTTGTTAAAGATCTGTTCATCTAGTATACATAAAGGAAGTAAGTGACCTCTCCCTTCAGGGGATAGAAACTAGTCCTAATGCAACCTATATCTAGAAATTGATTTGATCAAATAAGAATGACTATAAAACATAGAAACAAGTAGTGCTCACTGAGACACCTAAGAAGCCAAGCTTCTGGAAACTTGTGGACCCTGCAGATCAAGTTTATGAAGAGTTTTGTGCCTGCCTGCTTGTTACCAAATGCTTATTACATACATACTGGAATATATATAATAGAATTCAGTCCAAGAAAAGTATTCATTATAATCTGGTATTAATGTTGTAAGGATGAAGCTAACCATTGCTACTATACTTATGGGTATTGTTTTCTATAAAAAAAAAAAACAGAATCTAAAAGTTTAACATGACTAGGATGATAAAAGTCTTTAATTTTCACTAATCTTTTTCTGAAGTTATTAGGCTTTTTTTAATTGAGTGCATGTTATATTATAAACAGAAAGGCACTTAAAATACCTGCTGGTCCAAATTTAGAGAAATTTCTACAATATCCTCGTTGTCAATAAACATGATAATGAAAAAATAAAAATAAAATAGAATACTTACTAGAAAGGTAAGTGATCACAAAACTAAGTTATTTGATTTGGAAAAAAAATTGATTTTTTTCCAAATCAAATAACAAGCCTATAGAAAGCTGTTCAACACTCTCTTATTAATGAAGGAATGACTAATATACTAAAAACCATTCAATTGGGGAAAAAAAATCTAAAAGTATTTGGCATTACCAAAGTCATGGGCCCATAGACTCTTTGCTTTGTGACTAAAAGGAAAGTAAATCAGCTTGTTCAATTTCAGGAATAACTTCTCATTGTCTTCTAAAGTTAACACTCACACACCAATCCCTCTTTCACTTCTATAACCCAGTAGAAACCCTGTGCTTATATTCCAAGAGATGTACTCAAGAGGATCTAGGCAGCACTGCACACAAAAGGTAAAGCCTAGGAATAATCAGAATGCTTATCAAAGATTTGAAGGGGAAATTTAGTATGTTCAAACAATGAAAGTCAACATCCTTAAAATTAACCTTAATTAACTACAGCAATATACAACAATATAGGCCAATCTTAGCAATATTATATTAGGTTAAATGTAAGTCTCCAAAGATTACATGGAGAGCATGACACCATATTTAAGAACAAACTTTAATGTTCAAGAGTACTAATGAAATTATATTAAAAGAAAAAGGACAGAAAGTAAAAGAGGAAAAGTTATAGGCTTGTGGATCATGTTTCATTGAAAAGAAAAAGACAGGGAAATGTGGTACATAAGAGAAATCATTTAATTTGATTCCAGTTATTATAAGAACTTAGCTCATTTCTATGATGAACCTATTATAATACTGATAGACGGAAAAAAGAAGGCCTTGCATAAAAGAATGATTTGACCGCATCATGACACACAAATTGCTTTATTTAATTCTGTGCTCTTGAAAATGAAAACCAAGACAAAGAACGAAGAAGATAAAGTAAATTGTAAATACCTATATATAGTGGGTAACATAATTATGCTAAGGTCCAGATGAAAACTACTATTATGTTTCTTACATCAAAGCACTGAATCAAATTATTTTTAAATGCTCTCCTAAGATTTTTTTTCCATTTTTTCCTCTTCATGTGCCAAATATAAACCTAACAGTTTTGTGAACTGCTGCATAAGTCAGGAAGGTAATAAAATTTTAAATAAATAAAATATTATTTTTATATTACAAGGAACACAATAACTACCAAGCTAAATAAAAGCATTCACAGGCTAAGTAGAATGTAAGGATTTTTAGCTTCTTAAAGAACTCATTTAATTTAGATGGACAGAAGGCCAATACAAAAACAATGTGCAATGTATAAATTGTTGATTCTGTCCCAGTAATTTGATTTGGAACTGTCTCATTGCTACTTGTTCTTCAATTAAAAAAAAATTAAATAGATGGGCAATGATCTCCTGTGAAATAAATAAAACTTTAGGCTACAGAAAGTATTTCTGCTAAATATATGATAATGATAATAAAACATGAGGCAAAGAACAGTGCATTTAGAAAAATTTGTTCTCAAATTTTATTGTACAATGTATCTTTACAATTTCTAAAATGCTTTAATTTTTACTTTTCATATGATAATGTTTCTACTCAAAACAAGGATTGCATTGCTCTTCATTTCTGAGTTGGGATATAAACTTTTCCTTTATGGTCTTTCCATGTTTTCACAGCTAACTTTTCCTCCGCTCACCCCACGTTCCAATATGTTGTAGCAAATGTCAAGATTTCCATTTTTTTAAAGGCTAAGTATTTTGCTGTGTGAATGTATCCTTGTATATATCCACTCACAAAGATACTTAGTTTCATATGTTCTTAAATTTAATTCAATTATTTATTTATTTATTTATTTTGAAAACTAAAAGCAAAAGCAAGAACAAAAAAATCAGAAACAAAGACAGAAACAGGGTAACACACAGTACATATGCTACAGATGTTCAAGTGATCAACAATGGTTGACATGTTATCTATTTTTATCATCAAATCTGTTGCTCAAATTAATAGATATGAAGATTGGACATATGACTGCATATTAGCACTTGCTTTAAAGAAACCTTGAGTTTTTTGTTTTAGTTTCTCTTTTCTTCTTTTTTTTATATCTTTTTAAAATTTACTTTAAAGAGACGGTATTAATAATCGATATGACATTAGAAATGGTACACATTTAGAAGACCAAGATGACAGGCATTCAAGCATGGCTTTTGCATTATACATTGCCACCCTCGATGTAGCTGCTCAGATCACAGATATCATCATACAGTTAGTTAAGGTGACAATTCTACACATTAACTGCCTATTTTCAAAAATCTGATGGAAATTTGTAGCACAATCACCTCAGCCATCATATATATATATCTGTTTCTTTTCATTTTACTATATTTATTATATCTTCCAGGTTTTATTTCTTCTTTCATTTTCTTACACTAGGAAGAAAATACTATATTTACACATCTGGGTCTGATGTATTTCACTTATGAGTATAGCCTCTAGTTGCATCCATTTACCTATGAAGGGTTTGAGTTTGCCTTTTTTATAGCTGAGTAATATTCCATTGTATAAAAATACCTCATCTTTTTCATCCATTCTTCAAGCGATGGGCATTTTGGTTGCTTCCAAGAACTGGCTATAACAAATTGTCCTGCTATAAGTAGGGGTGCACATATATCATTGTGATATGTTTTCAACTTTGGGAAAATACTCAGAAGAGGAATAGCTGGATTGAATGGGATTTCCAGTCCTAGTTTTTTGAGGAATCTCCACACTGATTTCCATAGTGACTGCACCAGTCTACATTCCCTCCAGCAGTGAAGAAGGGTTCTTTTTCCCTTGCAGCCTCTCTACAATTTGTTACTAGTTAATTTCTTTATGATAGCCATTCTTTCTGCAGTTAGATGGTATTTCCAGTGGCCAGTAGTATGTGGTATATTTTAGAAAATGTCCTATGTGTACCTGAAAAGAATGTGTATTCAGATGTGGTTGGGTGGGACACTCTATATGTCCACCAAGTTCATTTGGTCAAAGGTCTGGTTCAGTTCTGCTACCTCTTTGTTAATTTTTTGTCAGATTGACCCATATTTTTGAGATAAGGGTGTGTTAAGGTCCCCTGTGAAGGTTGTGGTATTGAATATTAGATTTTTCGTATCCATTAAAATTTATCGTATGTAGTTGGGTATTTCATATTTGGTGCATACATATTTATGACTGTTATCTCTCCCTCTTGAATTTTTTTCACCTAACCAGTATATAATGACCTTCTCTATTTCATTCTTGGTTTGATGTTCAGAATGTCTGTGAACAGGACTGCTACCTTTGATTTTTTCCTGAGGTCCTGGGGCATGTAGTATTGTTTTTCATCCTTTGACTTTTAGCCTATGAAATTTTTTATGAGTTAAATGTGTTTCTTGTATGTAGCATGTTGCCTTGTTTGTTTGTTTTTGATTACTGTATTTTTTTGGTTGAACTGTTTTTCAGGAGAGATTTATGTTTTGTTTTTGGTGCCAAGGACCGAACTCAGGGCTTCCAGCTTGCTAGGCAAGCATTCTACCGCTGAGCCAAATCCCCAGCCCCTTGTATGTAGCATGTTGTTGGATTTGTTTCTTAATCCATTCTGCCAATCTATTTCTTTTAATTGGTGAATTGGGTCCATTTACATTGATGTTTATAATCAATATGTATTGACATATTTTTCATAGTATTTTCCTGCTGTTGGTTACCTACTTTTCTTCTGTTTAGTTGTTGCCTTATTTGATGGGTTCTTTCCATTCTAATTCCTGGAACTGTGGTCATTTTTATCCCTTTCTAGAAGATCTTTTAGTACTCTGGGCAGGCGTGCCATGATCATCATGAAATTCTTTATTCTTTGTTGTGGCAGCATTTCACTTCTGCATGTAAATTTGAAAGAAAGTTTTTCAGAGTATATCAGTCTGGGATAAAATTTGTTTTCTTGTAGGCCTTGAAGTACTTTGCTCCATGCTCTTGTTGGCTTGTTTTGTGAGGAGATATCTGCCATTATTCTGATTTGTTTTCTTTTGAATGTTATCTGTTTCTTTTCTCTCGAAGCTTTTAGTATGCTGTTCTCATGCTGAATTTCTGTGATCTTGATTATTATATACCTGGATGTGGTTTGAATTGGGTTGATATTGTTTGGAGTTCTATGTGCCTCGGTTACCTGAATGTCAGATTGTTTCCCCATATTTGGGAAGTTTTCTGCAATTACCTCTGCCCATATTATTTTTATATCATTTGTGTTGATTCCTTCATTCTCCTTGATGCCTATTAGTCTTATGTTGTTCATCTTTGCATCATCTTGCAACTGTTGAATTATGATTTCCTGGATCTTATTTGTTTTTAAGAGAGCTTTCCTTACCTTTTCATTTCAACATTGTCTTCAAGGTCTGAATGTCTATCTTCACTTTAATTCAGAAAGTTTTGCCAACTTTTAATTGAGTTTTTAATCTCCTGAATGTCTCTTTGAATCTGACATTCAAAAGCATTCTATTTATTTTCTATATTTCTCATTCAGATTTATATCGTTTTTCTATTCTCCTCTATTTTTTTTACCAGTATCTTCTTTAGAAGCAGTTGGTAATTCTTTTATTATAGCTGTAATTTCTTTTCTTACTTGAGAAATTATTTCTGATCCGACTTCCTCTGAAGCCTTCTTTCTGCAGTTGCTTCATTACTTTAGATGCTATTAGTTCTAATCTGAATTCCTTTATATCCTTCTGAAGTTGTTTCTTTACTTCAGATACTATTATTTCAGAGATTTCAGTTGCAATTTCTTCTATGCTAGTGTCTCCTGCACTTGTTCTGCATGAGCTCAGTGCCTGAGATTGTATTTTGTTCCTTCTCTTTGTCATCGTACATCTCAGAAAGAATCTTTATTTTGATTTCTGTGATACTTTTTTGAAAGTTTGATAGTAATTAGCTGTATAACTGTGATCAGAGCCTCTCTGTAGAGTCTGTTCTTAGGTATCTGCTCAGTCAGAGATTCTTGTTTTGTGTGTTCCAAGATTTTGCCCTCTCTATTGATTGAGAATAAGATATCGGCTTCTATTCACACTGTCTTCTTCCACCAAAGCCTTCAGTAGGGCTTTGGTGAGGTTGTTATCTAAACACTTCTTTATATTACCCAAGAAAGATCATATGCTTAAGGTAGATATTGTTTTCTATTTATAGTAATACAATTAGCAACACTAATAATGGGTAGTGAGATTTAGCAACTGACAAACTTTTGTAGCTAAAGGTTTATGTTTTAGACCAAAAGCAAACATTATGGCTGTATAGCTAAGCAGATATTAAATTAGGAATTTATATTAAAATTAGTTCCCATAATTCTATCTGGTCACCACCCCTTGATGTACCTGGAGTCTTCCAGGCAAACTGGTTCACCCCAATTATGTGTTGCCACCTCTGTGTCAAAACGATGCTCCCATAGATCTGGGTCTGGGTCTGGGCCCAGCATTATGTCTCAGTTCACCAGATTAAAATCTACCAAACTCAACTTTGACTGACTAAGCCTGGAACCAGTCTGGCTGTTGTACTCGGCTCTTTTCTGCTGTGGCCTGTGGAAGTGAACCCACCATGCCCTGGTGACCACATGTTCTGCTCCTGGTTTAGCTTACTGGGTTTCTCTGCCTCTCCTCTGAAGGTTCTGCTGTCTGGTCCCAAACCAGGTCTCTCCACCAAAAAGTCTCAGTTTCATATCTTGAACAACTGTCATGAACAATGGTACAATCAATTTGGGAATGCAGATACTTCTTTGTAACCAATAAATACTTATCAAAATACTTATCAGTCTCATATTGGGTGAAGTCACTCAAAATTTTCTATTAAAATATTTAATATCTCATGGCTATTCAACAATGTCTATAATTTCAGTATTTTCATCTTCACTAGCAAACTTGAGGGAACAAGAAAAACTATTAGTATGTATATTTTATATAAGAAAAATTGAAAGCAATTAATTTGGAAAAAATAAATAGTAGTCACGACTAGAAACCATGTCTTTCAATTCCCAGATTCAGTGCTGCTGTCAGAAAACTCAGAACTTATGCTCACATGTATTTCACAGTAGAGGACAGAATTCAGGCAGGAATAGGTTTGGAGAACTTCAAAGAACAGTTTTCAAGCCTGAAAATTAGGACACAGTGGAAATCTGTACTATGTCTCATTGTTTGAATAAAGAGCAGTTTATGAGGAAAGTTTGAATTATGCTCAACAAGGTAATAGAGTTAAATTCCCCCAAGTTGATGTGTATCAAGATGGAGTACATTGGAGGAGGAGAAAAGCTTGGGGTGTGTTTAGAATTTGGATGACTCTGAGGATTCAGAGAACAAGGATGGAGATGAGGGATTCCCCACACCACATGCCACACCGGACCTGCCCCCAGGCACACTAGCTGGCCATGGAGACCAGCACGTGCCTGTAATCTCAGTGCTGGAGAGACTGAGTGTCACTATGAGTCCACTGAGATTCTGTACCAAATACGTTTTTATAAAATGACAGCAAAGATGTAGATGAGGATCAGAAAACCACACAAAGCTTTGAGTACCGTGCTAGAACACTTGGAACTCTAACAACTTCCAAATAGGGAGTTCTCTGAGCATGGAAACAGAGTGATCAGAACTGTGCATCTGCACAGTTATGGGTGAGAAGCTTGAGGATGTATGACAGAAACAGCCAGAGGTAGAGAGACCGAGATGGTTCCCATAACCCAGGTAGGAGGATGTGTGCAATGGAGTGGGAAGCAGCCCTCGACTGGAGAAGAAAGGATGACATAAAGGACATGAAAGAGAAAGAAATAATCACTAAGAAGTGATACTTGGGTTGAGTGTGCTCACATGTAATCCTATCAGTCAGGAGGCTGATGCAGGAGGATCATCAAGAGTTTGAGGGCTGACTTGGCTACCCAGTGAATTCAAGCCAAACCTGAACTATATTGCAAGACTCTGTCTCAGAACAAACAAACAACAAATAAAAGGAATTGATACCAAATGAAATTGAGCAATGAAAAAATGAGGAGAATTAAAGATGAATTTAGTTTTCAAGTCTATATAACAGAGGAGTCATCTGCTTCTGTAGTGACCACAGTATTGCTGATGCATTAAAAATTCATGAAGTTTTTGAATGTTTTCTAGCTGACACTCATATCTATGAAAAAGGAGGTTCATAGTCAAAATATTGATCCCTGTCCTGCTAGAAAGAATGATGGCAATGATCTTTGAGAGCCTCCAAGGAAATATCTCACCATGGTGAGCTTCAGAGATTCACTTCAGTTAAAAAGTTCTCCTTGTAAAATGTAGATGCCCCCAGCAGAGTCATTCCATTTTTTCTGACCAAAGATTAAATAATAATAACTGTGTAATCAGATTTATTTCTTGAGGTAAGGCACACTGTGAGATTAGGATTCAGTAAGCTCATTTAGAGAAATGTGAACTGTGACTCACAGAAGCAATTGCCTTGCCCAGGGTTAAATCATCCTTCAGTGCTTGAAAGTTCCAGAGCTCATGTAACCTGGTACTCACTGAATTTTGAGAAGCAAAAGAGTTACAGAGCTCTCTTCCTGCATCAGTCTCATGGGAGTTCATGAACAGCGCATAACAGCATGGAACCTCACACATTTGCCCTTACTGTCTCATACCTTACTGCATTTTAAGTCCTAACACGAGTCACAAAATGATTGAGAGTGAGAGTACCAGGCCTAAATGGCTGGAGACCTTTCAAAATTACTTCTAATTACATCATTTCTCAAGGGAAAATTCTGCTCAGTACTTGTCAGTACTTTGTTCAGTACTTGCTGAAAAAGAGTTAAGGGTAAGTACCATGATCCACATCCAGCATTTTACCAGTTGTGTGTTACCCTAGTATCTGAATTCTCTACTTTATATTACATTTCCCTATAAAATAAAGCAAACCAAAAGGGTCATTTTCTATGAGTGACAGCACAGAGGAAAAGTAGAAATTTTTCTAAAATTAAACAACTTTCTTCTATTCATCTATTTCTCCTATGTCACCAAACTTAAAATATATTCTTTCAGGCCACTGAAAGTAATAGACACATTTTCAAATCTGAGAATCTAGGAGAGAAAAAGTTCTTTTCTAATAATAATAAGTGTCACAAACTGCAATACGTAGAGAGCACACAGGACTAGGGAGATAACTCCATGGCTTAGCACCTGCCTGGCAAATGCAGTGACCTAGGTTCGATCCCCAGTACAGCATGCTGTGCCAGTCCTGCCAGAGTGGTAGAGCACACCTGCAATTTCAGTTCTGGGGAGTATGAGACAGGAGGCTCACCATGTACCCGAGCTGCATAGTGAGATCCTGTACCAAACAAATAGATAAACGATTTAGATGAAAGAAAGAAAGACAGAGAGAGGGAGAGAGGGAGACAGGGAGGGAGGCAGGGAGGGAGGGAGCAGGCACATTTATACACAAATGAAATTGGCGAAGTAGGATGTTTGGTTTGTTTATTTATTTTATTCTATTTGCATATTTGGTTTAACTTCTAAAGTTTTTGCTTGTATAATGTTTTAAATTTGAATTGTCAGTATTTAATATCTGAGTGATTTTATAGAATGTTTAAAATCCTATTTTCTTTTAAAAGTAAATAATTTTACAATTTTTTTTGCCTGTCAAAAATGAACCGGAGGGGCCAGGGAGATTGTTCAGTAGAATAAGCACCTCCCTGGCAAGCACAAGGGTCTAAGTTCAGTCCCCAGTTCTGCAAATAAATAAATAAATAAATAAATAAATAAATAAATAAATAAACTGGAGGTAAATTACTATTCCTGTGGTAGGTAGAGACTCCCTTTTTCAAGTTCCCCTACTTTTTCTTATGGAAATTGATATCGCTAAAGCCAAACCTGCCTCAGCTGCCTATTCATGTCTAAAATAAAAATTAAACAATCCCAAAGGTAATGCTGATGTGAGAAGCATAAGTTTGCTGAGTTGGAAAACTGTCAAACGTTAGTTAATGCCTCCTCTTAGGAGTCTGCGATCTAATGGGAATACATCAGTTTACTTAATTTGAGCTAAGTAGGTCTAGTCACAACACGCAGAATAAAGAGCACAGGTAAATACACCGGCACATGTGCGCCACCCTGGGGGCTGCTTGATCACCACTGAGGGTGTGACGTAGCCACTCGGTCCATACTTATTATCTATGAATCAGCTCAAACTTTTGTGCCAAACTTTATTCTAGATTTGAGGATAAAGGATCTGAGAGAGCGGTGGCTGCCTGTGTGGAGTTCACATTCTAATAGTAAAGGAGCTCTCAGAGGCCTATGGTCATGACAGAAAAACTGCGAATTACAGTGCAACACACAGCAACAGGAAAACCTAGAGCATCTCTGAAAATGGGTAATGCATGGAAAACAGAATGAAAAGTAGATCCTGTGTTGAGGAGGGGGAATCTCAGAGGAATAAAGAACAAGGGCAAAAATCATAGGGTTATTTTTTTTTTTTTTTAATTTTTTTTTTTTTTTTTTTTGCGGAACCGGGTATTGAACTCGGACCCTTGTGCTTGCCAGGGAAGCACTTATTCCATTGAGCCATCTCCCTGGCCCAATCATAGGGTTAAAAGTTCCTTCAGGTATTGCAGGAGCATTACGGCTGTGTACATCAGAGGGACATTTGTGATGAGTCTGAGTGGCAGTTAAGGGCCTGAGTACAGGAGCCTTGGGTGGACAGCACTGCACCGTTATTCTAGAGACTCTGAAACAGGCGCATGAAACAATCTGACTTCCACTGTGACTATTTCATTTCTGAGTTCTCAGTGGAGAAAGTCCTTAAACAGTCACAAGGGGAAGGAGAGACCAGTTTTGAAACTTGCACTGGTCCCAAGCAGATAGTAGTGGTTTGAATTTGTGGGTCGTGGCAGGGAGGGTGAAGAGCAGTCCGGAAAAATAAATTTAGCAGAATTTGATGGATAAGATATGGAGACATGGGAGAAAGAGAGACTCAAGAGCACCTTTGTGATAGTTTAGATGGTTTTGTCTTCTGTTCTTTTATTAATTTTATTGAGAAAAGAATATAATGAGACAGTTTCAAAAGAGATTGGTACGAGAATTACAAAAATTAATACATTGCATACTTTTGTCTTTGTAGTAGTCATCCATAGCACAAGATGCAGACATGATATCCTGTCCAAACACTATTAGTGCAAATTTTTCTTCTCATTGAATTAAGAAGTAGCTACACATCTATCCTATTTTGTATATACAGATACAAAATGCTCCTTCATTTATATCTCCTTTTTTGTTTAGTTTTGTCAGAGATGGGTATTCTATTGCCACCCAAATACTGTAGGCATATGAATTCAGCAAAATATTCCAATAGAGTCCAGTACTCCACAATAGTAGTGGGTCATCCACAGGAATGGCTATGTCTGAATCTGTTGACTTGAGCCTTCCACAGCTAAGCGTATTAACATGGCTTCACTTTTCATACCTCATTTTTATACTTTTCTGCTGGATGGTTAAGACCAAGATAAAGCAATACCTATACAACAAGAAGTGTGACTTTTGTATTTAACAAGGTCAGTCAATTCAAGACTTATCCCAAAACTCTGTACCACAGCTTGTAGATCCTTTGTCAGTGTCAGCCATGTGAATGAGTCATTGCCATTGCTTGACCAATTTGCTCTCTGTGAAGCTTGAGAAAACAGTTTTGTCTTCTGAGAGCTCATATTTTGGAAGCTTAGTCCTCAGTATGGCAATTTTAGGAGGTGACAGTCAGTAGGAAGATCTACCCTCAGAAGAACTGATGTAGTTCTAATTGGACCTTAGTTCCCATGAAAGGACTGCTATTAAACAGCAGCCCTGACCCCTGAGTCACTCTCTGCTTCCTCTTCACCATATGATCTTGCCCTACAGCTTGTGCTCCACCATGCAGCTATGTCATGAGCTCCTCTCCAGAGTGATTACAGAGCCACACTCATGAACCTCCAGAACACTGTCATATGGAAACTTCTTTTCTTTATGTATTTCCTAGACTTGGGACATTTTTATGTTATGATAAATGGACGAATATTGCATCAAAGGTTTTACACATAAGCAGCTGGGTAGAAGGTGGTGTAATTCATTAAAAAGATGGGAAAATAAAGTTGTTGAACTTTTTTATGGGAGTGAAGAATGTGGAACCAAGAGTTCTGGGTTGGCAATATGAAGCACAAAATGTGTTTTAAATATCCGGATAAAGGCGAATAGAGAGCAGTCTCAGAGCTGGTGTTGTGAGGAATGCCCAGTGTTGGAGTTATGGAAGAGGAATGAGCCATCAAAGTATATGAGATAATCTGGAGGAGAAAAAAAAGAACACAGACAGAAATTGTAAGACCCATTTCTTTGGCAATCTGGACAAAGATGATAAAAGAGGGAAAGGTGCAGTGCAAAGACTGAGGTGTTCAACTGGCAGGAAAACCTGGAAGCAAAGGGAGAATGCTGATGTTCTAGAAGCCAGCTGAAGAAAATGTCTCAAGGAGAAGAAAAAACTGATGTTGAATGTTGTGGAGAAGTCAAGAGATAGGTCAATGGAGAACCAACAGTGTGGCTTACCCACGGGAAATACATGGGGGACACGGACAGCCCTGGAGGGGACACAGAGTCTACCTGAAGTGAGCACAGCACAGAGTTGGAAGTGACGTGACTGAGGCAGCATAGCATCCAGATATATATATATATATATATATATATATATATATATATATATATATATATATATATATATATATATATATATA
>PVKA01037357.1:10518-21158 GCA_004027165.1 Ctenomys sociabilis | reverse complement strand
AAAAAAAAAAAAAAGAAAGAAAAAAAAGAAAAGCTAAATTTGAGGGATCCCACATCACGTAGTCAACAAATTCAGTTACAAAGATACTTTTATCTTGGGGGGGGGTGTCTCAGTGGTGTTGCTTATTTTTGTTGTTATCAAATGCTACTAGTTAAAAAGAGGTTTTTATAATTTTACTGCATTAAAAATCTTTTTGAGTTATTGTGATTGTTGGATTATTGGCACAGTGAGAAGATTTAAATGTGTTGATTCTTTTTGGTTGTTTCAAGAGATAAGGACTTAAAATATTGGGAGATGTCAGAGAATGTTAGAAACCATCCCGAACAGCCATGCATTCCAGAAGCAGGAATGGAATGTCTGTCATTCAGAATATAACAGCAGCTTAGTTGCTTTCTGTTCTTAAAACCCAGCTAATTTTTACTGTCTTCTGGGTTCATTCCTGCTGTATTACAGTTTTTAAGCTGCTCTTGGACCTCAATTCTAGAATCAGCCTTCGAGTTTCTATCCCTGAAATATTGATGATAGTGTGGATATTGCAGATATAATTAGAGAGCTAGAAAGTTATCTGTGTCCTGCAACCTTTCTGGAAGTTACTGCTTAAAGGGCATAGCCCGAGACAGAGTTGGGAAGTTATTTTCATTCTAACTTTGTAAGTAAGAAAGTCTTATGTCAGCCCTAAGCTCTGACAGGTTCTCATATAGAGTATTTTCAGGCCCTGTTCCCCAAGATAGCCAAACTCCATTTGATATTGTATGTTTCTAGACCAGAAGCCCTATGCTTTATTGACAATTTCTCCTTTGTGTTTATATTCCCTATAATTATTTGAAACATATTTATATTTTTTTCAGTAAGCTATGCATTTACTTATCTGATATATTTATAGTGTTATTTGCATGAATTTACTAGTCAAGCTATCATAGTAAATTCATGCAAATAACAATGCTATCCAAATCCATAGCTTTTCATCATTAAAATTATAGTCTTTCTCAGTGTGATGAAGTTATACACATATACACATATATAAGTTAAGAGGATCTAGCATATACTATGTGCTATACATGTGGCAGCTATTACATTTTCCAGTGGATACTATATTTTTGTGGGTTTCTGTATTTCTATTTAGTGACTCCCATATGCTTGTCAACCTGTATTCAAAAATATTCTTGCAAATATTCTTGCGAATTATGGAAATTTGGTACATTTGAGTGGGATGTTTTAAATCTAATTTCAGCCTATACTGTAGCAAACTTGAATTGGAGGTTTTTTAATGAAGAATTGTCTTTCTGTTATTGTTTTGCTATGACTGTTCTGGAATGCTTATTTATATTTATGGTAGTGTTTTTTATAAAAATAGGTAATTAACACTCTTTTAAGCCCTGTTGCATACTTTCTATTACCTACTCACCATTGAAATCAATGTAGAATCCATTGACATCATAAAAACATTATGAGGGCTGGGGAGATGGCTCAGTGGAATAAGCACTTCCCTGGCAAGTGCAAGTGCAAGGGCCTGAGTTCAATTCCTGGTTCCACCAGTTACTAGTAAGAGATACTACAACTCAGTAGTGACATAAACAAAGTAGAAGTTTACTGTTATGTAGAAGTATCCCTAAGGTGGCCAGTAAGGAAAAACATGGAAGTTGTAATAGAAGTTTTCATTCAGGAAAAAGGTGGTACAGTATATATGTGTCCGTGAAGGAGACTATAAGGTGGTATTGGGGTGGGGACTTTTAGACAACTAGAATTGTGAATGAGGTAAAGTTCTGCTTGAAGAAAGAATAGCAAGAAAAGAGAAAAATGTGTCATGGCACAGTTGGTGTGTTTAGGTCATGAGAAATATATCTGCATACTGTAATTCCTAAAGCCTTATTCTAGTCAGACTTTACCTATGAATTCAGGAGCATGAAGTTTTAAAAATGTTTTTCTTTCAGTATCAGGTATATAAAATAAATTACTTCCCCTACCCTCTGGTTTTGGGTTTGAATCTTGTGGACTATTATCTACTAACTTTTTTTTATTTTGCGGAGCCAGGGATTGAACTCAGGCCCTTGTGTTTGCCAGGGAAGTGCTTATTCTACTGAGCCATTTCCCCGGCCCCAAGACTGTCTCTCATTCTGTTAATACAGTGAATTTTTCTTTCTTTTTGTACCAAGGACTGAACTCATGACCTTACACTTTTTTTTGGTGGAACCAGGGATTGAATTCAGGCCCTTGGGCTTGCCGGGGAAGTGCTTATTCCATTGAGCCATCTCCCTGTCCCTCTAACCTTTTTTTAGGAAAGGCTGAGTTTAAGTCTGCTGATAGTAGATGTGTCTAAGATTGTGCTTGCTGATACATTATCCTACTTCCTAATTTAGCTGAAATAATACAGCATACTACTTCCCCTTTCCTCTTACATCAAGCCTAGAGTTTGTCTTACTATTGTAAACTTCTGTGTGCATACAGGTGCTTGGAACCATGGAAATATTTTTTTTCCACGAGAATATTTTTATCAAGATGCATGGGCAGGGCATGCCACAAAGCAGGGCACAATGGCACACAAGAGGATAAGAAGTTCAAGGATAGCCTAAGCAACTTGGCAAGACTCTAAGAATTTTTAAAAGGGCTGGAGATACACAGTTGCTCAGTGGTACAGTGCTTGCCTATATCCTGGAGGCCCTGGTTGGGTCACCACACACACACACACACACACACACACACACACAAACACTCAAAGGCGTGGCGCAACACTGATAAGAGTTAAAAGTTTACTTACTAATGATGAAGAAAAACTAATTCAGTGTTTCATCCTATCATGTATGCATTCTTAAAGGTGAATTTCAGATAAATATTTGAGAGGATATAGATGACTATATGAGAGTTACTTTGAGCTCAGATTTTGTAAGGTTCTTAATGATTATTGAATCCCCAGTGTACTGTGTCAGCCACCAGGGCATGCTGAGGCAGGGATTGAGACTGGGTGTGGTGGCATGTGCCTATAATCCCAATGCTTGGGCTGCTGAACACTGGGAGAATCACTGAGTCTGATCTACATAGTGAGATCCTGTACACCTGTAGACACATTAAAAAAAAAAAAAGGTTATTGAGATACCCCTCCCAAAATAACAAACTAACAACAAAACAACACAAAACAAAACAACCTGAAAGGCTTTTAATAAGAATTTAACTGTCGAAATCTATAGTGGGGATTCAGTAATGTTGATTAGAGCTCCTATCCTGAATATTTCAATATTTCAGACAGTGATTCTTTAAGAAGTGATTAGGTACTTCATTTCATAGACACTTATAAAATTTTATTTTATTTTATTTATTTATTTTTTTTTTTTGTCTTTTTGAGACAGGGTCTCACAATGCAGTTCAGGCTGGCCTTAAGCTCACTTTGTAGCTCAGGCTGGTCTCGAACTCACAACAATCCTCCTGCCTCAGCCTCCCGAGTGCTGGGATTACAGGCATGCGCCACCACGCCCGGCTTTAAATTTTATTGTTTTTTGTTATTTTTTCTTTCTCAGTATGAGACATCACACTTTTAAGTGTTAGGTTTCAAAATCTCTTATTTTGAGACATAACGTATATATAGTACAACTAGAACCATCATTCATATATCAACATAGATTAAGAAGCTTTACATTGATATTTTTATTTATTATTTAGTTTTTAGCTAGCTTGTCTGTCTGTCTCTGTCTGTCTGTCTGTCTGTCTGTCTCTTTTTCTGCAGGGTCCCACTATGCAGCTCGGACTCATAGTGATCCTCCTGTTTTCTGCCTCCCAAGTGCTGGGATTATAGGTGTGCACTACCACGTCCAGACTCCTTTGAGGCTCAGCATGCTTAGGGGTGGGGCTGGCATGGCATGTGGTGCCAGGGATTGAGCCCTGGCCCCTGCACTTACCTAAGCAAGCGCTTAGTCCACTGAGCTATCTTGCAGCCCCTTACATTGATATTTTGCCATTAATATTTCCACTGTTTTAACTGACAAGTTTTCTTTTATATGTGATGACAATTTGGGGCTTTTGTGAAGAAATATAGCCAGATGGAAACAATGTTAACATTTGAATCAGAGAACTTGAGATGATCTCTGTCCTCTAGTACCTCTGTGACTAGTGTTTCTGAGGTTTTTATATAAGAATGGTATCTGTCTGAGAGGCTTGTTAATAGAATTAAAATTAAATAAAAATACTTTGTGTGAACTATCCCATACTCTGAGTGTAACTTTTTTAATTTGATGTTTGTATTTTAGTGAAATATCAGTCTTCAAAGGTTGCCACTAAATAGGTAAAAAGACTGCTAACTTTGCATTGGTGTAATATGTTTCCATAGGTGAAGATGCTTAGGTTTTTATCTGCCTTTATATTTCTTCACTGTATTAGGATCCCTCCTTTGCCAAAGTTAGAAATTGGTTAGACTTTTCTTGGTCACATTGGACTCCATAGTGTTGTGAAAACAAGGACAATTTGGTTTTTTGTTTGTTTGTTTGTTTTTGTCTTTTTGAGACAGGGTCTCACTATGCAGTTCAGGCTGGCCTTAAGCTCACTTTGTAGCTCAGGCTGGTCTCAAACTCACAACAATCCTCCTGCCTTAGCCTCCTGAGTACTGGGATTACAGGCCTGTGCCACCATGCCTGGCCCCCAACAAGGACAATTTGGAGGAGCATGCTGGAACCTAACCTTTGTTCAACATTCTAGTTTTTTTTTTGTTTTTTTTTTTTAAACCGGGAATTGAACTCAGACTCTTGCACTTGCCAGGCAAGTGCTTATTCTACTGAACCATCTCTCCAGCCCCAAGGTTCTAGTTCTTAACAGAGACAGCAAGAGGTGTTTAGATCTTTGAGGGCATTTTTTTTTTCCCTACAAAGATTAGGACAGGGTGAGTACAACTGAGTATTCAGTGAGCAGGAAAAAGCCAGAATGCCAGATGCCATACAAGATATGACACAATTGTGTAGGATTTTTCATTGTTTAGACCTTTTTAAGGGAGGAAAACCTATATAGTTGTTGCTGATAGAAATTCTGTTTTACGTTTAAACACAAAGGATTTTTATTTTATTGTTTTAATAGTGAGTTGTTCAAGGCAAATTATACTTTGTTTTATTCAGAACTTTACTGAGAGTTGTTTGCTGTTTGGAAAATCCTATTATCTTTTTTTTTTTTTTTTTTTTTTTTTTGGTGGAACTAAGGATTGAACTCAGGTCTTTGCACTTGCCTGGCAAGTGCTTATTCCACTGAGCCATCTCCCCAGCCCCGGAAAATCCTATTATCAATATCAATAGCATTGCTCCTTATGACTTTCCCACTCAAGACATTTGTGTCCATCTACATTTCTAGCAGTCACATTCTTGCTGATTCTATGTACAGGTACTACAAGTATCTGGGTCATTATAGTGAATGCTAGGATAATTACACCCAAGTGTTTACTGTATGTGTGTTTGGTACTGGGAATTGAACTCAAGGCCTTCACACTGAGGTATCTCCCCATCCCTTTTTAATTTTTATTTTGGGACAGGATCTCACTAAGTTGCCCAGGCTATGATCAAATTTGAAGTCTTCCTGCCTCAGTTCCCAGAGTCCTGGGATTGTAGGTGTACTCCATCATACACTCCTGCATTTATATTGAAAGTTATTTTAGTAAATTATTTTCCTTTTATTTCCTCTATTGCATTGGGCATTATATCAATTAATTGATTATTAATTAATTGATAATTTTGAGATGGGTCTTTTTTTTTTTGGCAGAACTGGGGATTGAACTCAGGCCCTTGTGCTTGCCAGACAAGTGCTTCTTCTCACTGGCCCCTGTTTTCAATATTCATTTATATTAAGGTTTGTAACCATGGCTCACTTTCTCAGAGGTGGTATTCATTGTAGAACTACCACAATTCATTAATTCTCTAAAAGATGGATATGGGCCAGTGAAATAGCTCAGTGGACTAAAGCTCCTGCTTAGGCAAGCACAGGGTGGCTGTTGGATCCCTGGCACCACATGCCGCACAGGCCGTCCTGAGTGCACTGAGCCAGCCACCAAGACCTAGCATGGTGGTGTATGCCTGTAATCTCAGCACTCGGGAGGCTGAAAGCAGGAGGCTCACTACGAATCTGAGCTGCATAGTGAGACCCTGTACTAAATACACTGAAAAAAAAAAAAAAGAAACTATAAAAGATGGATTGTTTTCCCCACTTTGTTGCTATTACAAACATATTTGGCACACATGTGCAAGAATTTTTCTACAGTAGTGAGCTTTAAATATTTTGATGGTGTTATTCTCCCTCACCTACAAGGGTTGAAAGAAAAATGATAATCAGTATTCACTGTTACACATGTGGTGTACTAAGTTTTTTCTTTTTCCCTGCATCTCCTCATAAGTACTTACTGACTGTGCCTGTGATTTCACTGTTGATTTTTATAGTTGAAGATAACCATTGTAATTTCCTTTTGAGAGTGGCTATGTTGGCTTGCCTTTCCTGTGCCTTAAGGATTGCATCAGGTATAAGTGCCTGGCTAAACTATAGCACTCTCCCCATGCTTGGATGTGTGCAGTTTTGAGCTCAATAATGGACTACATTTGAATTGGCCTCTTCGGTACCTTCCTTCCGTGATGGAGGAAATTCTCTGTAAGTGTGCCCCGATAATTCGGGTTGTGCTTCTGTCATGCTATTCTCTGAGGATACAGGAGACCAAACAGCACTATTTGGAGCATTCAGTCCTTGACATTTATTTTGATGCTACATTTAGTGCTCCCTTTTACTTATTTTGATCTTACGCTTTATTATGTAAGGCTCAGAGCTCAATAATTTTTTCCCTCCAGTTTTTAGGTGACTTTCTAATATGTGCATTCAGATATACCCTTTACTTGAGTTCTTTATTCTTCACCTCCTACTAGATAGCTTGAAATTTTTGGTGAAGAGGAAAAGAAAATTTACATCGCAATTTATTTGACCTTTTTTAAGAGGAGAATTTGGGCAAGTCTTTTAATTCAGGAGGAGGAAAGGAAGGGACTGTAGTTCCCAGGAAGAAGCTGAAGAGGCCAGTGCTGATGATCAAGCTGGCCTGTAAAACAGCCAAGGGTAAGGTGGTGTGGGGCTGTTGGGGTGGTGTGGAGTTGGCTATTTGCCATTGGCTCACAAGCATGGCCTTTTTTTGAAACTTCTTCCTCGTGTTTCAAAGGATTCCTTCCTATGTAAGATATAGATCGGCAGCCAGTGCTGGAGGTATCCTGGCGCCACCTCAGTGTTGCAGCACACCTGGTCCTGCAGTGTACCTGGTCCTCAGATAAAGTGCTGATCCTCAGCAAAGTGCTGATCAAAGCTACAGGCTACTCTGTACTCTGCTGTTCTTTGGAGAACTAAGAGAAAGGGGCTATCTTACATTTGTGATGAAGAGGTCTTGTGGAGCATTGTCCCTACAAAAGCTCAGGATGCTATAGTATTAGCCACCCAGTGGATGCTAATGGTGTTGCTGGGGTTCAGAGGGGCTGTGGGCTCCTTCTGGAGATTCAAGTGCAAAAGGTAACAAAGTTTTTACATTTATAAAAATGTTCTTGATGGTTTGAACCACCAGTGATACATGTATGACCATCCCATCACATGGTTTGCACCACTGTTGGTACATGCACAACTGTGCCAGTAGGCAGTTTGTACCACCTGATGGAACTGTCCCAGGCTGCCTGATTGAACAGCTGTGCATGTACCACTGGTAGTTGGGAGCCACCCCGCGATAAGAAATCAGTTATGGCCCTGTTGTTAATGTGTTAGAGGTAGGAAGAGAAATACACTCTGTGGAGTGAGTTCAGAACAATTAAAGTAGGAAAAATACACTGTCTTGGGTGACAGTAGGCCACCAAAAGAGCTTACAGTGACAACAAGGTTAATTGTAGCCATCTTTTATATCTCCCATTTCTTAGGCTGGTGTCAGATGTATGAAAAAGAATTGAAGAAAGCATTTTTGGATTTATCCCAGCTCAGGTGTGGGATTTGGATACATGGATCTCTGTGATTGACAGACAGGTCATACCTGCTTGCCCAGCCAGTTGGCCACACCCTGATCTGTTGTCTAATTTTCCTCATTATATATAAATCCCCATAACTCTTAATGGCTTGCTAAGGGTGTGGCATTCTGTATTTTGTGCAGCTACTTCTAATTGAAGAGGAATTTAGGTCTCTATGCATGGTGATTGTTTTCTCTCCAAATTCCTTGGGATGTTGTGGCTCATTGTTTGAGTAGAAAAAAGATCTATTAGAAGGCGATGAAAAAGAAGTTAGTGTCTGTGAGAGCTGGTCAGCTGCCTGTTCAGTGGGAAAAATCTTGGGAAATGTGTCATGAGAGTCATGGGCTGCAGTGTGGATCAGCATCAGAAGCCTTAAGGGGATCAGCGTTACTATGAGGCTGAAGATGGAGAGCCTAAATAAGGATTGGGGCAGAATATCCTTTGGTCTGTCTTAAAACATGCACTATGACAGATCCAGCAATTAGGAGCTTTTCTACTGCCCAAGGAGGAGAAAGCGCAGCAAAGAGGAATATTAGACTACCAAATTCCCAAGAGCTGCAGCCCCAGAAAAATTACCCACATTATATGTGTGTGTGTGTGTGTGTGTGATTGTTTTCTCTCCAAATTCCTTGGAAATAGTCATATCCCTTGTAACCCTGTTTCCACATTGTTTTCTTTTTTCTTTTTTTGAAAAAGTGTCTCACTATGCAGTTCAGGCTGGCCTTAAGCTCACTTTGTTGCTCAGGCTGGTCTCGAACTCACAACAATCCTCTTGCCTCAGCCTCCCAAGTGCTGGGATTACAGGCATGCGCCACCATGCCCAGCACATTTTTTTTTCTTTATAAAATTCAAATTCTAGAAAAAATTATTTGGAAATAAAAATTTCTGTCCAGGTATTGTGGTGCTTATCTGTAATGTCACTGTTTAAGAAGGCTGAGGCAGGAAGATTGCAGTTTTAAGCCCAAGGTAGGCAACTTAGTGAGATCCTGTCTGTTAGTTTACTTTTCTCTCATTACTGAGACAAAATACTTGACACCTAGACTTAAAGGAGACAAGGCTCACAGTTGGTAGAGGTTTCAGTCCATAATCAGCTAGCTCCAACACAGGGGCAACAGGTCTAATGAAAACAAGAGCAAAAGTGGGTGCAGGATCACTTTTTCCTCTCTTACGTTATATACAGGCTACCTAATGGCCTTCTAGTGGCTGTAGCGCTCCTCCCTCTTGTATGGACTCAGAATGTTTACAAAGTGAGTACCCTGGTCCCCTGCTAAATCACTTAAACTTCTAAACTTCTCAGGTTGAACTAAGGAACAACATCCTAGAGGATAGGACACCTTCCTCTACACCACAGGAGGTAGAATTGGTGAGTTACTTAAGTTTCTAGACTTCTCAGGTTGACACAATATATCAATCATAACACTCTGTTTCAAATTATATATTTTTTTTAATAAATGAAAAGGGCAGGGAACATAGAGCAGTGCAGAAGCCCCAAGTTCAGTTGCAGCACTCCTCCAAGCCCCATAATAACTCCACATGAATTGGTTACATCAGAGTTTCAGAGTGATCATTATTGTAAGTAGTCAGGGAAAATGAGACTTTATTTTAACCAGTTTTTAAAAATGAAAATCTTCTTAGGTAGTGAAAATTCTTCTAAGTGAATACTTCCATAAACAACAAAACATATATTAAGCTTACAGTAATTCGCTTTTTATTCTCTAAGGGTTAGGGATATTATTTTCTTCTTCCTTATTAAGTTAGATATGCAAGGTAATGGTAGATGGGAGAATGAATTTGTTCTAAAACTTTCTTCCATAGTTTATCTTAGAGATTATTGAAGTAGATGTTACATTAATTGTTATTTCCATGATATTAGCCACCTTCATCTTTTATTGTCTAAATCGTATTCTTGGGTCTCTTGATTACTTGTAATATTTGTTCTCTTCCATATTCTGTTGCTATATCTGGTGTCTAGTGGTTTTTGCAATACTTTTCCTTTTGTTTCTTTTACCTATTTCAGTTTGACATAGATAAGAATTGAGAAAGCATTTACATGTTTTGGTTTTGAACAAATTAATCATATCTTTTCATCTTTATGTACAGATACTTTTGTATGTATGCATGCTGGGGATTGAACCCAAGGCCTTGTGCATGCAAGGCAAAAATGCTACCACTGACCTATATCCCCAGCCCTTACCTATGTACAGATTATTTCTGGTAGAGGGCATATTTTGGGGTTTCCTTTAGCTCCCAGTGCACACCTCAGTACAAGTGTATGTATATGCATTGTACATACATGAAAGAAATGTTGTTTGATCTGATACGGTATTGAAATAATATAATAAAAATGTTGTTAGCTTTATGAACCTAATAATGAATGTGCTTTTTGATCTTGATTTACTTGTCTAAAGTAAAATATTTTTAATTTTATAAATTGAGATGATCTCATGTTACAGCAAGATCAAATTTTGCAAATGTAAGAGCCAAAGATTTAAGAGTTGAGGACTTCTGGGATCATGTGCTGTCTGTTTTGTTGTCTATATAAATATTTACCTTGTAGTGTTTTAGTTTTGAGGATTTATGGAGTTTATATTCTTTTTTTTTTTTTTTTTTTTTTTTTTTTTTTTTTTTTTTTTTTTTTTTTTTTTTTTTTTTTTTTTTTTTTTTTTT
>PVKA01037357.1:0-10418 GCA_004027165.1 Ctenomys sociabilis | reverse complement strand
TTATATTCTTGTTTGAAAAGAAAGTCATGAAGAAACTAACTTTTTCTTAGAGAGAGAGCATGCATCTTGACCTAGATATGGTCTAGGCTGACCCCAAACTCAGTATGCTCTTGCTTCAGCCTGCCCACTGTTGGACACAAAGGCATTGTAATCATACCTTTATTTAAAAATCCTTTGCTTTAATTTGGTTGATCTTAAAATGCTCAAAAGAAAAATAATTTGTTTCCTTATATGTCAGACAGGAAGTAGGCTATAAAACAGGGAGAGACTCTGGATGGGTAGATAGCTCCTTTTTTTTGTGCTTGACTGTCTTAGGATTTGTTAAAAATGCCAGTTTCCATTCAATTAGTTTTGGGGAGGATCTGAAATTTTACATTTAATAAGCTGACAGGTGTTGCAGATGCTACTGGTTTGTGAACCACATTTTCAGTAGAAAGGATGATTCCATATATAATTAAGAGAAAATAAGCATATCCTGCTGTAGTTTTGAGAAGCATTGTTTGAAGATAGCAGCATAGGCTTGGAATTGTGAGCTGCAGATCACACTTGACTGTGGTAAAATAAAATTAATAAAAGATCTGTTAATGTTCATATGTTAAGGGATATTAAGAAAAGTAATCAACACCTATTTTTCAAATAGCATTCACAATTGAAGTTGGATGGTGAATGGGTCTGAAACCTTTGAAAAGGTACTGGGGCTGACATGCTGAATCTTGGAGGGAAAGAGAAAAGCATCTTCAGAGATAATAAAAGTAAGTATCTAATCAAATATTTAGAACTTGCAAGAGTGAAGTGTTGACCAGGTGACAGTTTGCAATTGAGAATGTCTCCCCCACTCTATATGTACTGTAATGGGCATAATAATTCTAGTAAGAAAGTAAGAATTAGTGTGATTTCTTCCTTTTTAAAACAAAGCTTTTATGAGCATATTCTGTGTGGAGAGTATGTCATTCGTCTTTTGTTTTCTAGGTCTGAATAAAGCTTAAATGTAGTGCTAACATTGCTCTTCTCCAGGCTGTTCCCCAAGTAGCAACTACCTGGGGTGTAAACAATCTGGGCACTATTCCCTTATCACTGTGGAACTAGTGAAACTCTTAATCTTGGAGATGGTGTGAAACATTATGGTGAATATGGAACATTTATCCATAGGGGAAAATTCAGCAAGCCTAACCTTTGAGTCAGCAGCTGTGGTGGGTGTTTTCCACTTGTGGTTTTAGAGATTTAACTTTTTAACTTTTCTTTTTGGTACAGAAATAATTTAGCATTTCTTTAATGTAGCATCTAGCCTGCTCTAACCCTAAAATACTGAGTAATTAATGCTAATAATTACCACATTCATAGTAATCCTCCTTCTTTCTGCCTCCCTAGTGCTGGGATGAAGTTTTTTATTAGTGTATCTATTAGTGCATCTTTTGGAAATGAAATCCAGCTGTCACTTAAAAAAAAAAGTCATTATATAAAAGTAGATGGGTGAGAAACAAGTTGTTAATGCCTCTTAGTTATCTCATTCTTCCTTTAAGACCATGTCTTTCCTGTATACTCTGAAAACTAAAGGAATGAGAGTAAAAGAAAAAGAAATTATAGATAAATTTAATATTGGAATATTTAATACTTTATTTTTTTGTGGTGCTGAGATTGAGCCTGGTGCCTTGCATACACTACCCAAGTGCTCTACCACTATGCTATATCCCCAACCCCATACCAGATTATTTAAAGTAAAACAGTAAAATCATGGCGTGACTTTTTCCTCCCCCATAATAGGAATTTGAACCTGAGCCTCTTGTGTGCTGGGGGAAAGTGTTTTGCCAGTAAACTAAGGTGTGGCTACTTAATATTATATCACCCATATTGAAGGATCTTTGGAGCAAAGACTATACTATACAATATTTTTGTCTAGCACATATAACTCTGTTCTATGAAAAAAGAAAATCTTTGGCACAAATGTTCCTAATCTGGTAAGATCTGATTTTTAAAAACAAATTCATTTAGTTAAAAAAATTTCACAGAAGAGGTGCTTTATTTAGCATAAGGTAGCTTGATTTATGCTATTATTTTTTTAATCTCAGCTCCATCACTTAGTAGTTTTGGGGTCTTGGGAAGTCATTAGCTTTTCTGTGCCTTAGTTTTTCTGAGTTATACTTGAGCATAGTAATATAGCAGTGCATGTTAATAGGATATTGTCAGATAATCTACAAGTTTGCAATAATTTTTGACAAATAACTACAGAATTAGTTGCTGCTAGTCATATTCAGGAGCAGTCCTTTTACATTATCTATGATGAATTTTTAGGGTTTTTTAGGCATATGCACATTCAGATTCTAATATATGTGTGGCCACTTAAAATACACTCTAAATTTTAATTTTGAATAAAAATCCTGATTTTCACTTTCAGCTACTGTAACTTTAATTACTATAAAAATAGAGAAGCTAGTCATTAATGTCTTCAGTCCTTTTTCTAATAAAATATTGATACATGAAATTTATTAGACATTAAATAGGTGTTAGGAATGTAAAATGGACCAAACTTGCTTCTGACCTTAAGCTGCTTAGGGGTTAGCAGAGAAAGTTACCCCTGAGTTTTATATAAATATATGTTATTAAAACTACCTTTGAAGCTGGGCGTGGTGGCACATGCCTGTAATCCCAGCACTCAGGAGGCTGAGGCAGGAGGATTGTTGTGAGTTTGAGACCACCCTGAACTACAAAATGAGCTTAAGGCCAGCCTGAACTGCATAGTGAGACCCTGTCTCAAGACAAAAAAATAAAAATAAAACTACCTTTGAAATGATAGAACTAAAACTGTGTTGCTCAGGCTAGCCTTGAACTTCTGGGTGCAAGTTGTCTTTTTCTTCTACCTCTTGATTAACTAGGACTCTCGGCACATTCCACTGTGCCTGGTGTAATGATAAAATTTGTTTGAGACAGAGTCTTGCTGTGTAGTCCAGGCTGGCCTTGAACTTGGTTTGTAGCCCAGGCTGACTTGGAATTGTGATCTTCGTGCCTCAGTGCTAAGATGTGAGCAGCCTATTACATGAAATGATAGATTTTTGATTTGTATTTTATGAGTTTAAAATGAGTTTCTTGAAGAACTGTCCTTGTATTTGTAATATCTTGCCAGTTTACCACATGCTGTGATACAGTATCTGTAATCACTGTTGTTTTGCAAATAGGGGAATCAGGAGTCAGAGGTTAGGTACTTGCAACTACAAAACTAACTCCATAATCTTATTAAAATTCTATGTTTTTGAGGCACTAAGGAGTAAACCCAGGGCCTCACACCTGCTCGTGCTGTACCACTTGGCTGTGCCCTGGGGCTTCTAGTACATTTTAATTCATGTCCCCATTCTTCTCATAGGTCATAAATTTATAGTGTCTAATGTGAGAACTAACATTATATTATATTGAAGGTTTATGTGCCTGTTTTCCTTTTGATAGGGAAGTTTTTTATTTTGTTTTTTAGACCAGGTCTAATCTTATTTATTCCCCCAACCTCCAGCAACTAGTCCCTGTCACATAGTAGGTACTTGATAAATATTAGTTGAATAGTGTGGAATGGTAGAAGTAGAAGGAATTTGAGAGCTCATGTAAGCCAAGTAGATGCTAGAATCTTAACAAGAATTTAGCTTACTTAGGGGGGCTGGAGAGATAGCTCAGTTGAATAAGCGCTTGCCTGGCAAGTACAAGGGCCTGAGTTCAATCCCTGGCTCTGAAAAAAAAAAAAAAAAAAAAAGAATTTAGCTTACTTATTAATCTTATTTTTACACCATTAAAGGAGATGGCTAAGTGGAATAAGCACTTCCCTGGCAAGTGCAAGGGTCTGAGTTCAATCCCTGGTTCTGCAAAAAAAAAAAAAAAAAAAGACATTAAAAAAACTTACATCTCATTAAAAGGCAATTGTAACCACATAGAAGTAGAAAACCAATCTCATAGTAAACACAGTTGGTAATTTCATACATATTATTTTGTTTTCGTTGGCACCTTTATAGGGACTGGGTTTCAGGAAATACTATCTAATTTATTCCTCTCCTTTTGTAAAGGATAAAACTTAGCTCACCTGAGTTCATAGCAGGGCAGAAATATAACTGAATTGGAATCCTGGTCTTCCGACTCTCAGCTCAAAATTTTGATCCTGTCTCCTCAATCTTTGTCACGTGATTGGATTTAGGAAGAAAGAACATGTGTAACTAGGACCTGAATCCTCATTGTCTAACTCCATTTTTAATGAAAGCTGTGCATTTACTTCTGTATACCTTAACAGATTCCATCAATCAAGTTATAGAAGCAGAATTATAGATATTTGACACTGAAAGAAAGTATTTGTATTTAGGATTTCCTTACCTTGGGGTTGCAGATTTGGGGCTTATGCAACTTCTTCCAAAAAGAAACATCAGCAGAGCTGCTGTTGGAACCACACACAATCTTGGTTCATATCTGTAGACTGGAATATTGATGGGGCAGCAACCCTCAGACAGCTTATTTAGGATAGGTAAGTGAAAAGGATAGTTGAAGATAAGAAAAGTAGATTGTTAAGAGTTTCCTGTTTTTATCTGAATAAAATAAGTTGACTGCCTTTAAAAAAATTAATATTTTATGTTGGTAAAAACAAAATATTTGTAATCTTGAGTGGGGCAGAGCATTGTCTTGATGTCAGAATATAAGTGAATATTTTTTCTTTTGTTGCATGTCCAAGTTGTAGTCATGTGTTAATGTTTCATAACAAATTATTCCAGATTCAGTGGCTTAAAACATAATCATTTCCAGGCACACACTTGTAATTCCAGCACCCGGGACACTGAGGTAGGAGGATCAAAAGGTGGAGTTCAAGGCTAGTAAAGGTTACATCAGGGAATTCTGGACCAACCTACTTACAGAGGGAGAACTAACTAAAATTTTTTTTACTCTACTTGTGTGTGTTCAGTTTGTTCAGGGCTCTTGGTGAGAATGCTGTCTCCAATAAGTGTGGCATGAGGTGAGGTGTCCAGAAAGGTGGGATAACACAGTAGCTGCGAGCTGGAATCATTGGAAGGCTCATTCACTCACATTTCTGCTGGTTAGCACTGGCTATTGGCAGGGCTTCAGCCTGGGCTGCTGGCCAGGGCACCTACCGGACATCGCTCCTTAGGCTGCTTGACTTCTCAGCTTGGTGGCTGGGTGCCAAGCCAGCAGCCCAACAAAGGAGGACAAAGGTGCATGACATATATTGGGCTTAGTTCTGGAAGTCGCATGATATTTCTTTGTTCTGTTGGTTGGAGTAGTTGTAAAGGCTTATCCAGATTTGAATAAGCCCCTATCTACCACTTGAAGCAAGAAATATCAACATCACATATGAAATGGAATTTACTGTAGCCAGTCATCTTTAGAAAATATAATGTCACACTTTGTATTACTTTTAAAGTAAAGAATATAAAAAACATGTTATATAAAAAGAGGAAATTGGGGCCAGTGAGATAGCTCAGTGGACTAAACACTTGCTTAGGCAAGCTCAGGGACTGTGGCTCAAGATCCCCGGCACCATATGCCATGCCAGCTCCACCCTCAGGGCAGGCTGAGGCAGGCATAGTGGCATCGGCCTGTAATCCCAGCACTGGGGAGGCTGAAAACAGGAGGATCACCATATGTCTGAGCTACATAGTGTGACCCTGCACCAACCAAATACATTAAAATAAATAAATAGGAACATTTACAGGAAATTAAAATTAACTTGCTTTCTTGTCTAGTACAGTATAATTCTCATAGATCACATTTTTCACCCTCTTGAGTGTTCTTTAAATGTAGGTGTTTTTTTTTAATGTAGTTTTAAATTTTGAGTAGTGTGATTTATCTGTTTTCACTTTTTTTGTCTATGGTTCTAGTATTATATCTAGGAGATTTCAAAACAAATACCAGAAAACTTTCCCCTTGTAGTATTTTCTTTTAAAATTTGTATAGTTTTAAGTTTTACATTTAGGTTTCTGATCTATTTTGAATTAATTTTTATATGTGGTAAATTAGGTTAATTTTTTTAATATGACTAATGATGGCTATTTAGTGATGCCAGTTCTGTTTGTTGTTGAGAATATTCTCTTTCCTATAGAAAGATCTTAGCACTCTTATGAAAATCAATTGGCCGTATATATGTTTAGGTTCTTTCAGTTCTATTCCATTGGTCTATAAATCTATCTTTATGCTCATATCATAATTTTGATTATTGTTGCTTTGTAATATAAGCTTTGAAATAGCAAATAACAGTCTTCCAACTTTATTTTAAGATTGTTTGGAACCCTTTCACATTCTGTGTGAATTTTAAGATTAGCTTTTCATTTCAGAAAAAAAAAGTCCACTGGAATTTTGATAGGGACTACATTGAAACTGTAGATCACTTTGAGTAGTATCACCATTTTAAGTCATGCAATCTTATTTAGTTCTTTAGTTTTTTTATATATACTAACTTTGCAGTGCTTTGTAAATTTTTACTGTATAATTCTTGTGCTTCTACTGTTAAATTTATTTTGTGTTTTGCACAACATGGTAAGTGATACTAAATTTTTCAAAATTTTTATTGCTTTATGTATAGACACATACTTTTTTGGTATCTGATCTTGTTCTAAAAAATTATTTTGAGCAGACTCAGAAGTAGCTCCTGGGGAGGACAGCTTGTGTCTCTTGGCAATCTGTTCCTGGCCCTTTTTCTTTGGCTTCCTTCGTTCTCTTGGCTACCAGTTTAGAATATTCTTCAGCTGCTTTCTTATTTTTCTTATGTACTATTTTTTGAGAGCAATATATAATATTTGTGTTGTAGGTAATGTGGAGTCATCAGATGCTGAATCTTGGCTCCTTTGGTTCTGGATTTCTTACCTCCTACCATAGGGCTTTTGAACAGTGTATTGGTGACATCATCTTAGATTAAAGAAGTTGTGCATTCTCCTATTCTTTCAGGCTGTTGGTAGTGAGGCCCCATAGTATCAGTCCACCAAGAATGTTCCTCTGTTCTTTTATTTTTCATGTGGCACTGAGGAGTCAAACTCAGGAGGCACATCCTACTCTTCAGCTACATCACTGGCCCTTCTAAAATCATTTATTTTAAAAATTGATTGGTTGATTCTTGTGGTACTGGGAATGGAACCAAGGTCTTTGCCCTAAGCTGTATCCTAAGCCCTTCTCTCTTTTTTTTTTTTTTTCTTTTTCTTCTTTTGGAGACAGAGTTTGGCTAAGTGCCTAAGAGTTGTCCAAACTGAGCTTAAGGTTGTGATCCTTCTGCCTTAGCCTCCCAGAGTCCTGTGCCACCCCACATGGCTACTTTTGTCCTTTTAAAACAATAACCTTATCGACAATGCTCAAGTTGGCATTTGTAATACAGTGCTGAGCAGATTCATGTGTTCTCTCTCCAGGTACTACTACAGCATGTGTGCTGCAGTGGGCTGTTTGTATAATTGGAAGCTCTGACAGGTTTACCAGCACTAGGGTGGAGCTGTGCTGTGGTCACTTTATCGCAGCCATCTGGAAGCATCCTCTTTCAGCTGGCCCACTTGAAGAGTTGCTTCTGGTTTGCTGGCACTGTGTCCTCAAAGATAAATAAGGTTGGGGCGGTAAAAATTTAGCTGGACTCAACAGGTGGTATGAGATTGGGCAGGGCAACAGAAGCAGGCAGTGCTCATGTTGTTTCATGGCCCAACACTGCCAAGGCCTATAACTTTGTGATTTGCCTCATATCCTAAGAAGGTGGGTACAGCATCAACCTCCATTCAAAGGCAAGGGTAAAAGGCTCCCTTCTGAATGGAAAATTTCCTGTTACTTCCAGCAAGTCACTTCTATTGTTATACAAGTGGAAAATGGATTTTATAGTCACCTCTAGTAGTTTTTAGCCTCTTGGTCACTAGTGAGGAGGAAGAAAGAAAGATTTGGGAATTACTTTTTGGATAGCCAATTAATAGCTTCTGTTACCATTAATCATTATATTCCCTTAACACCTTTTTCTTCTGTGCACTGAGCAACATGTCTAGCCCTTTTTTGTTTTTTTTTTGTTTTTTTTTTTGAGACCAGATTTCACTGTATTGCCAAGGCTGAGCTCAAACTTGGAATCCTCCTTCCTCAACCTTCATCTAATTTCAAAATCACATTTTCTTTCTTTCTTTCTGAAAATAAGCAGTTCCATTTTAATAACAAAGGGTCCATGATAATTTATTTGAAGGATGACACAAGACCAATTGGACAGTAATGTTCAGTAAAATTCACTTCAAGGGAGGAACTACCTGCTTGGGCCCCCCTCCTGTCCCTCTCTTGGCAAGTCTCTTTTTTTTTTTTTTTTTTTTTTTTGGTGGAACCGGGGATTGAACTCAGGCCCTTGCACTTGCCAGGGAAGTGCTTATTCCACTGAGCCATCTCCCCGGTCCTGTCCCTCTCTTGGACAGGGACTTTCTTTCCCTCAATAAATATATTCTGCTCATAAAAAAATTCACTTCAAGATAATAGAACATTTTATAATATAAAAATAAGTCTTTTAATTAAAAAGAGTATCCGAGCAGGCCAGGATATATCCGTAAAGCAATATGAAAGTGTAAAGGCAGGGCAACATCTGGACATGATTCCTCAAGCCATAGGGTTCCTAAGTCTCATAGGAAGTTGGATACACAGTTTTTTTGTTTTTGTCTTTTTGAGACAGGGTCTCATGCAGTTCAGGCTGGCCTTAAGCTCACTTTGTAGCTCAGGCTGGTCTCGAACTCACAGCAATCCTCCTGCCTCAGCCTCCTGAGTGCTGGGATTACAGGCCTGCGCCACCATGCCCAGCTGGATACACAGTTTTTTTAAGTGTTAAATAATGGAGCTGATCTTGCTGTCAGATATATCACATCTGAAGGGAGGCTGTGGAAACTCTTCACAACTTGGGGGTTCTCTGGAAGTGACATATACTCTCTCGGTGCTTGTATATGGGGAGGACACCCCAGCAGAGAGCAGGGCTTCTGTTTGGACAAGTGGTTGCCCAAACCCATCTGCAAGGGATTTACATTTGCAGTCACACTGAGGTTTCAGAATTAAAACTAGAATCTTCCCTTGGCCCATTTCCATCTTCTAGTGATTCTCAGTATGGTTATAATGCCCAGATTCCCCAGCAGTACATCTCGAGCAGGGCTGTGTCCTGCTCTTTCTGCCGTTTTGAGGAACCACCACTGAGTTGGGCCTTCCTTGGCTCCCCTGTGGCCATAGTGTAGGGGTGCAATCTCTTGGCCGAGGCTCCGTGTCCTCTGTGCTCCAGGATTCCAGGAGCCTCGTGGTTACCTGAGGGCTGCCCTGCTCATGTCCCCTGGCTTCTGGTGCCCTGCAAGCCCGTTTTGCATCCCTGGAAATCAGCATTCCCTCTGGCTTCTGCCGTCGCCACCAGCCCAGCAGCAGACTATACATGTGGCCACAAGTTTGAAACCGCTTGGCTTCTTTCCATCTGGAAGCCCCTACATTTGTTTTCTTGTAATACGATATTCAGCATATAGATGCTTTGTAATTATATATTTTACCCAGGTACTGTAGAAAATAAAAAAATTAAATGTAGTAAAAAAGAATTTAAAATTTAGTTATAAAGATAAACTTTGGGGTTTGATCCCCAATGTGCCATACTGGCCCTGCCCCCAGGGTGTGCTAAGAGGGTGAGTGAGACTGGGCATAGTGGCGCACGCCTATAATCCCAGCACTTGGGAGGCTGAAAAACAGGAGGGTCACTATGAGTCAGATCTGTGTAGTGAGACCTTGTAGACCTTGTACTAAATACATTTAAAAAAAAGATTCACTTTGGTAATGCAAGATGAAACTTGGGGGCCGGGGAGATGGCTTAGTGGAATAAGCATTTCCCTGGCAAGTACAGGGGCCTGAGTTCAATCCCTGTTCCACCAAAAAAAGAAAAAAAGATGAAACTTGGCTTGAATTTTAGAACTTTGGGGCTGGGGATATAGCTCAACAGTGTATCCAGCCTGCCTGACAGGCAGTAGTTTGTAAGTGTGTTTCCTGGTACCAGAAAAATAAATACACATATAAGAATATTAGTACCTTGAGCAAATTATTGAATTTATGTTTCCATTTTCTGATCTGTGAAATGGGGTTAATAATACCTGTTGCTTAATTTTGTTCTTCCACAACTAATATTTTTTTATATATATGCTTTAACCATTTTTTTTTCTTTATAATAAGTTTTGGACAATTTCATTTTTGTATATCTTGGTATGAGTTTATTTAAATTTCTTGTGCAAAAGTTTCATTTTTCTTGGAAATGTGGTATTATACGTTGAACTAAATTCAGAAATTTTAAATCTTTAAATATTTATTGCCTACTCTTTTCTACTTTGAGAATTCTAATTACATGAATATAAAAAAGAAAGGAGCAGTTAATGCTTACAATTTTTGTTTTTACTCTGATTTTTTTCCTCTCTTGAATTTCTTATAACTTCTTAGTTATT
>PVKA01037356.1:0-21058 GCA_004027165.1 Ctenomys sociabilis | reverse complement strand
TATGGTCATCCACTAGGTAAATAATTATTGAATCTTTGATATAATTCAGCTATAAAAAACCTGTAAATATAATTTCATGTATGCACCTTGTACAGTACCAAAACGTTATGAAAACAGTTTGCAATGTATTAATTCATCGACTCTGTATGGTTAAGGTGTCTTGAAACTGTCTGATTGACATTTGTATTTTAATAAAATATAAATAAATGGAAAAAAAGGAGGTGTATCTTGGGAAAGACAAAATTTTCTTCTAACTTCTTAAAGTATACAAGTTGCCTCATGCCTTGGTCTCACACCCTCTCACACAAGATTGGGCCAGAGCACCACTAATACCCAAACTGAAGCATGGGGAAAAGAAAATTCTACTGTTCCGATGCTGTTGAAACTGCCAGAAGCCAGGTTAAGAGCTAAAGGCCTCAGAATCCCTGCCAAACTGTGTCTTATTTTAGCCTCAAAGATCACTACAGTGTTAATAAAGAGTGACAGAGGTGTTTAGGATAGTTAATTCTGTCTATGGCCTCGGCCTTAAACATTAAGCATCGCCCATGATAGGTAACTAGTCTACCTTCTTTTGGATCTCTCATGCTTTACAAGTTCCATTTTAATGTTGTTTAACTTGATAATTAATCAACATTAATATCACCTAGATGACACTTTTAAACGAAGGAATCTATTTCATGTTTGTGACTTCCAAAGCACTCTGAGGATTCATACGACATTTTCTTCCAGATCTTACTAAGGACAGAATGTTCACCACATATGTACTTTCTGTGGTCTTGACAGGATATAAATCTAGTGAACTGGGCACAGAACTGTCAAAAGCCATGTAAGCTCTTTGCTGCAAGGGGGAGTAGCTGAGCTGAAATAATGATGTAAATGCATTTCCATTTATTTGATTAAGAATTGATAAATGATATAAATGAAATGGATTGGGTGGAAAGATCCCTCATAAGAACTTTAGAAGTACTTGTTCAGGCCAGAGAGATGGCTTAGTGGAATAAGCACTTCCCTGGCAAGTGCAAGTGCCTGAGTTCAATCCCCTGTTCTGCGCAAAAAAAAAAAAAAAAAAAAAAAACTTTTGGGGGCCAGGGAGATGGCTCAGTGGACTAAGTGCTTCTCTGGCAAGCGCAAGGGCCTAAATTCAATCCCCAGTTCTGCCAAAAAAAAAAAAAAAAAAAAAAAGAAGTACTTGTTCGTTAGCTGGATGGCTAGCTGGATCAGTTGACTGGTTGATCTATAAATAAAATGCACTTGCAAAATCAGTTGTCTTCCAAAGAGAGGGAAAATACCTTTCCCTTCTAATCTAAGTTTATCATTGGAATGTGTATGAAAATATAGGTTAACAATACAAAATCATATTAATTTATTTAATATAATTTATGTTGCCTGTCTTTGTGGCTCTCCTTTTTTCTCTAATTTTTGGTCTGCAAACTTACGTTGTTAACACTCCAGAAGAGAAGCATGTTTGTTATTACCATATAACCTACAGTGTTGAGCTTAACCTCACTTTCTGTCTGAATATCAAACATTTTAAGCTTAACATGGAACACGTACTTTTCATCAAGTATTGATATGTTAAACTTTAAATCCACAGCATACCTGGGTTTAGACCTGACAGGTCCCACTGGCGCAGTGTTGCTGGAAGCTCTAGAAGAAATATTTTAAAGGATAAAGAATATGGCAATAAACCGGAAGAAAATTAGCAAAGATTCTTCTCAATGTCCCTTCTTTCCCTCAGATAAGGATGCTCCTTTCCTTCATATATAAGCAAAGCAAACCTGCATAAAGATCTTAAGATCTTCTTCTGAGGTAAAATACAGGGAAGATTAGAGAGACTCTTGCTTCATCAAATTCCTTCAGCTTAAAATATCCAATATGCCGAGGTGCCTCCTAAACCCCAGAACAATGACACCAGGCACAACAGTAATGGAAATGCAATTAGGAAAACAGAAAAAATGCATCACATTCCTCTTTTCCTTCTATGAATTTTGGTGAGAAGTTTGTTTTCATTTGTACTTAAGAGACCTGAGCACAAAGGCAATAGCTTTAGTCTGCTATTCTTCTGCAAAGCAGCACTGAGCAGAATGAGAAAGTAGGACTGATTCATAGAGGCAATGCTGAAGGGAATTTGGTTCATTCCAAGGTCACACATTTCACTGAAGTTCAGAAAGTGCCCATGCAGTGACTGTATGAGTGTAACGCACAGTCTTGGAACACTGTGCCAGAGGGAACAGGTGAGGTAGAGTTTGGGCCTGGTAAGGTTGCCTAGAAATTCAGGATACATGTTGTCTTCTTATCTAGTGTCTAAAATTTATAGTATTAACACATGCCTCTTGTATCAAACTTTTTAATAAGTTCATGGTGAGAATGGCCACTGTAAAGACACTTGCTTCTCAGTAATCACTCTTTGCTCCAACATGTTTCTTGCAGAGTGAGACACATAACCACTCTGGAAAGTAGGCTGAGAGCCAAAGAAGCTTATACGGCTGCCAGGAGGAAGCACTGCAAGGCCAGCAAGTAATTCTGGCTCTTCTTCCCTCCTGAATAGACTGAAGAGCCTGCATGTCCCAGTCGACCAGTACATAACAACAGTGCCCCCAGAAGATCTGGTGGAGCAAAACCCAACACCACCATCCTGGATCTCCACATGTTCTCACTGTTTACAGTGAATATGCAGAGTGAAAAAACAAACAAACAAAATTAAAAGATTTCATGAGATTTCTCATGTTAAGCTATTGAGATTTGGGGGTTGTTACTATGGCCATGTCCTAACCAACCTTGGCTGATACAACAGTTGCTTATGAAAATGTGCATAGAGGATGCACAAATATAAGGAATAAATATTCCATTAGCACACATGCAGACGTATACAACACTTACAAATATGTCTCAAAGAAGATAAAACTCACTGGAAATTTATTCAGGGAGAATCGCTTACTGCAAAGTTGCTGGCTCATAGAGAAGATGGTTATAGAACAGCAGTCCAGAGGAAGGAAGTTTACAGACAGCTCCGCTGTGCAATCTGAGCTCTGCTGTAAAATCATTTACATGTTCACTGCGTGGCCTAGGGCATGCTGCTTTGCACGTCTGGGCCTTAGTTTCCTTGGCTGTGAAATGAGTCTATAATAACAGTATATCTTAAATCTTTATACTTTATAACAGAGGAAGCATTCAATAAATTCTATTAATGATCTTGGAAATGTTTAAAAAAGAAAAGACACATTCTTGTCTGCCCTCCACTCTTCTTCATTTCTCAAAATGGAGGTAAGCTAGCTGATATTTAAAAGAATAATTGGTCTCCAAAGCACCTCTCTCTCTCTCTCTCTCTCTCTCTCTCTCTCTCTCTCTCTTTCACACACACACACACACACACACACACACACACACGATAGCCTCGGGAACAACAAACATGTAAATATAAATGTCCTGGGCTTACTTTTTTACAAAGTGATATACACATTCCTCCTATTAGTAAATCACTGACTTTGATGTTATGTAAAGGCATGATTTCAGAACGGAATTAAACTATTGTGAGATTATAGTTTAGTAAATAAATGTTTATTGTAAAGAAAATAAAGAATAATTGGTAAATATTGTAATTTATACAATCATTTAGATGTTTTCTTTTTCATTTCTCCAAACTCATTACCAACCTTGTTTTAAAATCTAACAGACCATATCTTTGGATTACAAATGCTTAAAAGTTTTCGGAATTTCTTTTTTAAAGAAGTGTAATTTGTCAGTAAATAAGGGAAAGTGATAGTGATTTACTTAGTTATTTACTGAGTGGTTGAGAAAAAAATAGTATATAAAAGATTCCAACAAAAAGAAAGGAAGAGTTTCAAATAAGAGACTGACTATAAAATAACACTTCTAAACATTTACCAAAGCCAGTTCTCTCTGGATTAACATCAAATTTCATATATTATGCTAATTAAACACTTCAGTACTTATAAAGCTATGAGAAAATTTTCAAAAATGGTAGTGTTAGTAAAGTTGTGTATCTGAGTGTCATCTTAAACATTATTTCAGTTCTCATTTCATTACTGTTTCCGTTACCTGTATAACTCCACCTCCTCACTGAAATGAAAGTTAACTTTGTTTCCACTATTATAGAATGTTGAGAGACTTAATCAAGACTATGCTTTCTGAGGAACTCTAAATGTATAAACACCAATGATTAACCTTTAAGCACCCCTTAAGATAGATGTAACTTAGAAGGTACAAGCAATTCCCTCTTCTCACAGTAACTTTTTCATGTCCGCTGATAGCCTCTCCTACTCCAGTGTAATTTGCTCCTTTCCACATTTTTCCTCCCAACTTCCCTGAAGCAGGAGTCAGTATTTCCATTCTGACCCTTCCCAGCTTCGCAGACTTTCCATTGTGTGCTTTCCATACGCACCCTTTTTGTATCTCTCTCAGCTGTTAGAGCAAGGTGCATGCCTTAATACCCATGAGCTCCCAAAATCTAGAAAGGCTCTCACCTTTCTATTGCATATGAAAGAAAAGATTATCCAAATGCCCACTTGGTATGGATTCATTTTGCCTTTGTAGCCATTCTAATACAATACTCAGGGCCTCCAAACTAATGAATTCTATAGGAGTCCAGTTCCTTCACAAAATAGTTGAGATATTACAGGACAGAAATTTCATGTCAATTACCTTTGAAATCCTTCATACCATCTTTAAAAGGTTTTAAAGACAATAAATGTTATTTATTGATATTAAATCATTAAGGGAGACATTGAAACAAGATAACCTATTCAGTAATAAGCAAAGTTATGTCCCATTACATCATGTGATTCCAATATTTGCTTCTGAAATCACCAGTATACTTGTTATTAACTGGCTGAATCCATTACTGCACTGTGATCCTAAAGGTAAGTACACAAGCATTCAATTAAATCTACCAAGTTATCCAAGTGACATAAAAACTGCAATAGCCTTTCTAGAAATCCAGTTCACTGAATATCAAATTGCTAATCTATAGGTTATTTAAATGTATATTGTCTTTCTCAGTTTATGTTATAATCACGGCCTTCATGAGTTAAGCTATTCCATCAATATCTTAGCATAATTTCTCCATATCCCCAAAACTTGGTATCCATTTCCTTAGAAGACTAAAATATAAAAGTTTTCCACAATTTCATATGACTTATGTTTCTGTATCATGTTCAGTAAACACACACTGAGATACTTCGTGAAATATGAAGGAGTTGCCTTGGGATTCTTACTCAGGGAGATTTGAGATAGAAACATAATGCAAAGGCACCAATTGAGTTCCTGTCTCCAGAGGTTTTAAATAGTATCTGATGATCTTCACTCACAGAAATACAGTGTGCTGAGAAGTTGTTGTTGTTGTTTTCCTGTCCTCTCACCAACAAATGAGGAATAGCAAATCCACAGTTTGTTCCACACTTTGATGATGTAGGTGAACAAAACCACTCCCCAGATGGAAAGTCAAAACATTATCATTATTTATCAGCTCCCTGATCCTGGGAAACTTACTTCACATTACTACGGTCTGGGTTCTCCACCTGCAAAATGGTAAACTTATTTGTATCTTTATTGGCCAAAGCAAGCTTTTGAGGACACACGGTATGTTGCTGTGGTTTGTGTCTGGATGCCCCTGCAGCAAAGCCTCTTGTGGTCATGAGGAGATAGACTTTTCACAGGCAGCTGACTCTAGAGTCATGATTGATTTGTGCTCTAATGCTGGGATTAAGAATGTAAATGCAGGGCTGGCCAAATAGCTCAGCACAGGGGCCAAGGGTTTCATCCCTGGGAGGATCCCTGGGGAGGCTGTGTACAGGAAAATCACTATGAGTTTGATCTAGTAGTGAGACCCTAAAACCCTGTAGACCTTCAAAGGATGTGAGTGTAATAACTGCCCTAAACCAGGTAGCCTGCATACTCTATAAGGGAAAGAAAAAGGCTTTCTCTCTCTTCTTCCTATCTTATTGTTTTTAGTGTCTTCTGCTGCTATAAATGTGTGTCCCTCTGCCTCACTACCCTGCCTTGGAGCTAGCAGACAATAGACTGAAACCTCTATATACTGTGATCTAATAAACCTTTCTTCCCTTAACCTTGGATGTCAAATATTTTGTCTCAGCAGCAAGGAAAAAGTAATGAAGACTTACGTGACATGAGCTTTAAAGACAGTAGGGAAAAACACAAAGAAATGACATTAAATATGCAAAGAGGCAAAGGACATACCAAACTTTTTTCTATCCCTAATACATTTATAATTTGTAAGTGGATTTTAAAACCTTACATTGCTGGGTGAATGAACAAATTAATTACTTTCACTTAGAAGAATCATACTGTAAACACAAACTGGTAGAGTATCCTCAATAACTGGCAAGCCAGAGCAGCTTGGGGACAGAAGAGTTACTATTTTCAAAACAGAGAAGAAATCTAGAGTAATCACACAAAGCAGTAGGATATGGTTTGGTGCTGAACTTTTGTTTCTAGCTTTGCAGAGCTATTGGCTTATACAACTTTTATGAAGACAAAACAGCCAAGGTTGAATCTCACAGTGTGATGAGAAACTGCATCACAGTAGACAAATACCATTTCAAAAATAATTAATGTACTTTACATAGATTTCTTGAACACTGCACTGTGAGAGATATGAGGAGATCAAAGCAAAATTTTATTCCCATTCTTCCTTTCTGTTCGCCTCACACCCCAGCCACAACTCTCACATACCACGGCAGTCCTTGCTTTGCATGTTCTGAGAACATTTCAGTCATCTGGGAATCGCATGCTTCCATTAAAAAGAAAAAAAGCTCACAAGAATTTCCGTCTCTCCTTCCTCCCACCATAAACTAGAGGTCAAGCTAACTACAAGCATAATCTACACAATACTGCCACCAACACCAGCCTCCTGTGTCCAGATCACTGGAAAGCCTATTTAATCTTTGACTCCAAATGCTTTTTCTTGTGATAATCACTTCCCTGTCCTCCTCCACATTTTGCCAGGAGTGGGAAAGGCTATAGATATCGCATTACTTTTGATTTCAAGACCTTTATTTAAGTATATATTTAGAACATGAATTTGAAGTTCCAAATGTGAACATGGGGCCGCACAAGGCTGGCTTGACATTGAACAAGGGAGATGAACAGGCAGACAAAGGAGGTTTGGTGCAGACTCAGCCAGGATAAACACAGGGGTTCTGCAGTTCCTTGGGCAACAGATGTTCAGATGGGAAAGTTATTGTGAACTCATCAAACTCCATATTAAAATTTCAAATTTAGGAATGAAAATTAATGTGTATGTTCTATTTCCTTTGTCTTCTAAATGTAGATCTTTAGGAGTGGATGACATTTAAATAGCCTCAACCAGAGCTTTTCTTTTTTCCTTTCTCTTTCTTTCTCTCTCTTATTTACCCATCATCTTTCTCTTGCCCCTCCCTATCTCTGAATGGTAATACTTACTAAACATTTACCATTTCCTAGGAATTAGTTTTACTGCTTTATGTATATTGGATAATTTAATTTTTAAAACCACAAAAGGTAATATCCTCATTTTTCTTTCGTTTTCTTTTTTCTTCTTTTTTCTCTTTTTAAAAAAATGTGTTTAGTACAGGGTCTATAGGATCTCAGTATACAGATTAGACTCGTGATCCTCCTGTTTTTCACTCTCTCAGGCTCTGGGATTATAGGCAAGAGCCAACATGCCCAGTCTCAATTGCCATCTCAGCACACCCCAGGGGCAGAGCTGGCACGGCTCTCTGGGGATCAAACCCCAGTCTCTGTGTCTGCCTAAGCAGGCTCTTTATTTTTTTTTTACTTAAGAAATATTTTATACTTTCTTGGAACATTTAATTTTGCGATGGTTAATTAGAACATTAAACATGAAATATTGAGTCTATAATGTATATTAGAAATTATTTGTATCAAAACTATAATTTGTTTAGTTCAATCAAATAGAGCTCCCTCAATAATATCTAAAGTTAAACAAGCCCTTTAATCTGCTGAGCTATCCCATTTTTCAAAAGACAAAATGGAGAAAAAAATTGAATAACTGACCCTATACGGGTTATTCAGGACTTACGCACAGGTGTTCTGGCCACAGAATGTCAGCTTCTAAGCAATGAATTACATTAACTTCTGAAAGATACCATAGCCTTGAGGGAAACGCACGTGGAACAGAAATATAAATATTCAAGGTGCAAGGAAATGAGGTAAAATTCCATCTTGTTACAGAATCTAAAGAAAGAACAACTTCAAGGAGAAAGATATAAAATATGTCATTGTACAAAAAGATCAAGTCATAACAGCCTGGAGAAACGTTTCTTGGGTTTAATACACAAAGTGACTGTTGATCTGTCCCAAGCCAGATACTGTGCAGTGTAGGGCCCCAGTGCTAATGTGAACAGTCAAAGGTCAAATGATGCATCCCTTTGAGATGAGGAACTGTCATGAGAAAAATTTCCTTCTTTCATTTCCTTCTATTCTCCTTTTTTAGTGGATTTCTATGGAAAGAAAAATAGAAACTAAAAGGGTGGTTTAGTTGGTGGTGGTGTTTTTACTATATGGAAATAGGCACAAGGAAGGTTTAGGGAGAGCTCTGTTTGCAAAGAGATGGAGGATTTGGATAAAAATATAGAGATGCTAAACTGCAAATGTCAGAAAGCAAAGCCTGATTTAGATAACACAACCAAATTTCCAACCTTCATACATCCAATTTTTTGTTCTGACCTACCACCGATAGGCTCTAATAGGAACTCAAAGAACTCTGGAAATCCATTTCTATAGCCTAAAGTGTGAGACACATAGTAACCTCTTCTGTCCACTGCACATTTAAATTCTGTACCTCTATGAGTACTAACTCAGCTGTAGCATTAGCCAAAGATAACCATGTTTCTCTATAGCCATAGATACCTCTTCACTGATATCAATTTCCACAGCTATAGGAATATAAAATAACCTTACTACAAAAGCTAAAGTAGTTCCTGACACCAAACTTGTCAGAGGCCTGAAAACGTGGTAAAACACCTTGATAGGAATCTGGAACTGTCATATTTTTGTTTATAAGAATGCCAGTCTGGAAAAATTTAAGACTAGAGATTTTCTTAAAACCTTACCTGACTCAAATAAGTAAAAATAGAACTTTTTAAAGGATTTATTAAAGGTCAATTTAAAAAACTTTATTTTCAGGTTAATTAAACAAAACTTTGTTTAACCATGTGACATATAAAATATACGTTGTAGAACTTCTATGTACCTTCATTATAAATGTTCATATATCGTCCTCTGAAAATATATACTAATAAATGTACACCAGCATGCTTCAGAGATAGGCTACAAGTTCACCAAAAGTTATAAGGAAACAGAAAAAAGAATAGGGAAGAAAAATTGGCCAAATGTGTTGTGACCAAGGTTCTCTGAAAATAAGACCTACTAGAGAGCACAAATGCCACTCTAACCAACCTATTATGGAATAGTCAAAAAGCAAGACAGTAGTGGATATCACCTTCCACATGACACTGGCTACCACCATGATAATGACCAACTATTAATCATAGCTGCAGTTTATTTTTCAATTAGGCCTTCTTTTCAGGGAAAAGGTAGAAAGAGACACTTCATTGCAGCTGGGTCCCTCAGAGCTTACCTGGAAGGGTGTATTATTGTTTCTGGCTCCTCCCTTCTCCCACTGATTCCTCGTTGCCACGGAGTAAGCAGTTTTTTCTGCTTTGCCTTCACACTGAGGCATTTCTGGAGGAAGATAAACAACCATGGACTAAACACACTGAAACTGAGAGATGAAATGAAGCCTTTAAGTTGCAGGTATCAAGTATTTTCTTCCAGCGATAGGCAAGTGACTAATATATAAAATTGGTACCAGGATTGGGCTGCTGCTGCGTTCTGACAATGTATATGAGAGCCTTTAGAATTGATTTACAGAGGAGTATGTGCATTTCAACCTGGCAAAGAATTCATTTACATTTGTTCGTGTTCTAAGACTTTGGGTGAGCCTGAATTTAAAGACAATAGCCCAGTTGATCTAATGGAGGAAATTCTGAGGCAACACAGTGTTCAGCTCATGGTATGGATACTTCTAACTACTTTTAGGTAGACCTATAGAGAGAAGCAGGAACAAAAAACAGAGGTGAATTATTTTTTTTAAAAATGTATATTTTGGCCAGAAGAGAAGTTCCTTTAAGTTTGGGCATATGAGAATATGTTTGATGAAAAGATTAACATTAAAAAGAAGCCAAGCAGCAGCCAGGATTCAATCTCCAGTCTGCCTTACAAACTGTGCCCACAGGGCACACTGAGACAGTGATTGAGATTGAGTATGATGGCACACACCTGTAAGCCCAGCACTTAGGAGACTGAAAACAGGAAAAATCACTATAATTCTGATCTGTGTAGTGAGACTCTGTAGTCCCTGTTCTGAATACAAAAAAAATAAAAAAAAATAATATCCTCATGTACCTTACATGAGGATAATAGAAAAGGTGTCTTGAAGGCATGTCAGGAAATGGCTAGACTCCACGAATCACAAGGTTGCCAAAGGATAAAATCCTTTGAAAGACTTTGTATTTCAGGGCCTCCTAAGGAAGTGTTTCCCTGAGCTCAGTCATCCAACTACTCGTGGTTCAAGGAGGCGCAGCAACTACTTGAGCTAGTGGTAGACCTTGGTATCATCCACATGGTACTGATCTTACAGGCATGCATAATATAAGAGTCATGAATCACAGTACTCCCCCCAGATTTCAGAAGTTAGTCTATAAGGCCAAGCAAAATGTGTGACAGGGTCACAGTCTCTACCAAGTTGGAAAACTGATACTTGGAGCAGTGACACTATAGCCAAAAGTGCAATAGAGACCCCAAGAAATTGAGGGTACTAGGAATGTGGGAGATGTGCTGAAGAATACTATAGGAGGTGAAGACAATAAGGCCATAGTGGTGAGACTTCCTAAGCACTTTGCAGCTCATACCTCTCCATCACTGGCACCATGTTGGACATGGAAGTATAAGATTTAATGTTTGCCCTGGATGAGTTTTAGTCTTGCTATGGGCTCACTTCTCCTTGTCTAGAATGAGAATGTTAGTCCTATGGCACTGTATGTTGGAGTATTTAACCTTTTTTATTTTTACAAGAGCTCACAGCTAAGAGTTTTCCTTGAGATTCAGAGGAAACTTTGGACTTATATTTTTCAGCAAAGCCTAAACTGTTAAGACTTTTTCAACTTTTAGAGATGGAATAAGCACTTTTTGTATAATGAAAGGGACACAAGCCTTCAGGTAGCCAGGGTGGAATATTATGTTTTAGATCTAAAATGTCCCCCAGAAGTGTCTTGCATTCGCAATTGGAGGTTTTGGAAGATGATTGCTTTATGGGAGCATGATACTCATGTATTACATATTCATCATGTATTTATCAGTGGATAAAACTATATGGTTGAATATAACTGGAGGAGGGCCCTGTTGGAACTGGGTCACTGGGGTACGATCTGGAAAGGTATCTTCCTGCATCTAGCTGCCATAGGATGAGCATCATGTAATCACTGCCTTAGAACCAGCCAGCACTGAACCCACGGAAACCACAACCTCAGATAATTCTCACTTCTTTTAAGATTAAGATGTCAGGTATTTCATCCAAGTATTTTAAATGCAACTAATGCATGAACCTAATACTAAAAGTGCAAACTGGACAGTAATACATGTAAGTTTCATTTGCATGCCCACTAGTCATCATTTTACCATTTGCCTCTCCTCATAAGAAATGAAGAGGAGACAGGATAGAAAGGTCAATACAGCCTGTGCAATTATTTCCAACAGCATTTCAAAGAACAGTGGTATGTCTTTACTGCTACCCGAACACAATCATAATGTCTTTATGTAAAGAGTGTCTAATGATCATATGTTAGTTAGCATGTTCTCATAACCAATGGGCTAAGCTCCCTTAATGATGACTTTTGTAAATCCAACATCTTGAGGATAAGCTGGAACAGTTTCTTGACACCAAGGAAAATATCTTTATTGTGATCTCTTTCAAATTCCAACTTTGTTATGCCTCCTCCATAAAACCAATAATTTGATCTGTCCTAAACATCTTGATGCCAATTTTATAGTATATTTTTGGATCTAACCTTTTAGATTATTAATCTATTTGCTATAGTAACTATGAAATCTGCCTGCTTGACTCAGTCTTGGGAATATCAATGTATTAATAGATCTCCAAAATTCAAAGACTTAACCCATAACTGGGCATCTGAGATGAATATAAACTTCACAAATGAAGGGATATAAATGGCAAATAAATACATGAAAAAATGTTTGACATCACTGGTCATTCAAGAGACACAAATTAAAGATATAATAAAATTAAAAGATTCCATCTTATGCCAGAAAGAATGGCTGTCATCAAGAAGTCAACCAGTAACAAGAAGCTGGAGGGACTATGGGGGAAAAGTAATGTTTCTGCACTATTCGTGGGTATACAGACTGGTACAACCATTATGGAAATCAGTATGGAGAGTCCTGAAACAGCCAGGACCGAAGGTTCAATTCAAGCCAGGTATTTCCCTCCTCTGTACTTTTCCAAATCAACTAAAATCATCATACCACAGAGATATATGTGCACCCATGTTTATGGCAGCACAATTTTCCATAGCTAGCTCTTGGAAAAAACCCAAAGGCCCATAAACTGAGGAATGGATTTTAAAAAATATATGGTATTTTTACACAATGGAATATTATTCAACTATAAAAAAGATAAATTCTAGGTTTTGTACTTAAATTGATGCATATAAAGACTATATTGGTAAGTGAAACAAATCAGATCCACGTGTGCAAACACTGTGTTGTCTCACTAATGTGAGAACCTGAAAGAGTAATTTTTTATTATTGTCTAAAAGAGTAATTAAAATCCAAAAGATACAATAGATACTGTGAAAGGGAAAAGCTTGGCTCAATATAAAGAAAAAACTGGAATGCAGAAATGACAAGTGAAAGAAGAGAAAAAGACATTTGGGTATATATGCAGAATAGTTTGGATAATTGTATTGGTGATTTCTGCTGATCTTTTGAAAGGAGAAGTTAATGCCCAATTTTTTTTCCTCTTTCTTCTTATTTTTTTATTTTGAATTTCTTACAATGTTTTTGTGATTGTTCTGTTTTGTTCTTTCTTGAAACCAGTCTTGTACATTTTGGGATCTGATAATCTCAACAACTAATTTGAAGATAGCATCATGCAATACAGCAACTATTGTTGAACTCTTATTACTTTGCTTAGTGAAATTTTCATCATTTCTAATGCTTTTTTTTTCTGTCACTAATTTGTACTCTTTAAAAAATAAAAATAAAGAAAGTGCAGAAAACCTGTCTACACTCTAAGACGAAAAAACCCAGCTCAAGGCCTGGATCCAGTGATAACCAAATGAAGACATAGAGCTCAGAACAAGGAATCCTACAAGTTCATCTGGAAGCCTAGAGCCCATGACAATGTCTTGAGCATGCCTGTTTTAGAAATCTGCTCTGGGAAGGCCCAAAGGCCAGTACTGGAAAGTAAAACAGTCTTTACCAGCAGGAGGATGAAGGATCTGTGCTATCAGGCTGAGTGCTCTCTCTCTCGCTCGCTCTCTGTCTCTCTCTCTTGCTGTCTGTCTGTCTCTCTCTCTCTCTTTCTCTCTCTCTCCTTCTCAACCCACATTTACACTCATGTGAGTGCACAAAGCTACATTGGAAGAGAAATGTCAAGGATGGATGTAATAAATTCTATCATTTGTAAAAGACGTACAAGAATAGCACATTCACAATAATGCAAGGTGCACAATCATCATGAATGCTACAGGTGGGATGTGTAGGCCCTCTTCATCTTAGGAGTGTAGAACTGATTACTAGTTGAAACATGGTTCTACCCACCGAGGATAATGTTCTGAGTTAATAACCCTGGCATTGCTCCCTAGATGGTTTTTAATCCCCATTCACCATTACATTGGCCCCGTAATCACAGGGAGAGATGCCCAGATAACAATTCATTGGACCTCCCTTGGACTCACATAAACATTTCTAACTCTCTTCACTAGGTTTCTTGTGAGGTACTAATCAAAAGAAAGACCGAGGTGACATTGGTAGTTAGTTTTCAAAATTGATAAATGGTAATAACCTCAACTATTTAGACTAGCATGAATGTTCATACCTTTTTATTGACCATAATGAACCCCTGTTTAGGAGGAGGAAGCACACACACTCTAAAGAACAAATACTATCAACATATTCTTTGTACAATATGTGTTGGAATGTTTGAAATATACAACATTTCTCATCTACATCCACAAGAGATATTCTCAAACAGTTTGTACCCTTTCCCACAAATGCCAGAAGTAATGTTAGAATCATTCTTTATGCAAAACTCTAAGAAATTGTCATCCATCAGAGTTGCTCCACAGTGTTAGAACAATTCAACACACACACACACACACATAAGCTAGAGTCCATGATCACAGAGAAAACCATGCTACATCCACAATGAGGATAAAATTGTGTCCTATTTCTTGACACTTTCAACATGGAACTGTTATGGCTAATTAGTAAATTAACAAGATCTGTAACAGCTTTAAAAGACTTTATTTCCCTAAGGGAAAATTGATGAAAGAAAAAGAAAATCAATCAGTGGTTCCCTGAGGGGGATTATGAAGTTCTGTACTACAAAAAGTGCTAAAAGCACTTCAAAATGTTAAAAAGGTAAAAACTTGATTGCATATTAAGTGCTATTAATTAAATGTTCAATTTTTATTGTACATATTATATTGTTATTAGGTTAAGTTTATGCATATGTTATTCACGCAGCTAATTCGTGCTCTTTTTAAATTTTTCATTAATTTTATTCAGAAAAAAATTACAATGAGACATTCCCAAAACAGGCTGGCAGTATACTGCATACTGTTTTGCAGCACTCATCCACAGCACAGGATACAGACATGATATCCTGTCCAAACACTATCAGCACAAATCTTTCTTCTCATTAAATTAAGAGAAAGTGGTTGTATATCTATCCTAATTATTTTGTATATACAGATAAAAAACGATCCTTCATTTATATCACCTTTTTAATTTAGTTTTGTCAGAGATGGGCATTCCATTGCCATCCAAATATTGTAGGTACATAAATTCAGCAAAATATTACAATTTAGTCCAGTATATAATAGCAATGAGTTATCCGCAGGACTGGCAATGTCCAAATTTGATGACTTGAGCCTTGCACAGCTCAGCATATCAACATGGCTTCACTTTTCATACCTCCTTTTTATACTTTTCTGCTGGATGGTTAAGATCAAGATAAAGCAAGACCTATATAACAAGAAATGTAATTTTTGTACCTGACAATGTCAGTCAAGTCCCCTTGGGACTTATCCTCAAACACTGTACCACAGTTTGTAGATTCTTTGTCTGTGTCAGCCATGTGAATGAGTCATGGCCATTGCCTGATGAATTTGCTCTCTGTGAAAGCCTGAGAGAATGTTTTCACTCCCTGTGACTCTCTTTAGGCACACTATACAACATCAATCACTTTCCTCTGCGGCCCCCACAATCTCCTTGATCATAAAATTTGGTACCCAACTGAGTTAAATGATGGTACACTGCAGGTTCTCCTATGTCCTCAGTCCTCAACAACCCTGAAAGGCAAGAGCCAAAATGTCAGCTGTCCTTGCAGCCCTTCCCTTTCTCCAATCTTTGGTCTGAAATCCTAAATTGTTTACCCTCCAGGAGAGAAGCCTATTGCTTCTCTACAACATATGCAGGTGGGTTTAACCTCACTATCTGTCTGAATGTCAAACGTCCTAAGCACAAGATGGAGCATGCATCCTCCTTTCAGCATTGATATGCCAAGCTCCAAGTCCCCACCAAATATGGAAAAAGAATAAAACATTACAAAATTACAAAAAATATGAATAAACAGTCACACATTTTCATACAGCAACCCAGAAAACCAACCATATACATCACTGTAGCAGGACACTCCCAGACATCTTCTCTTTCTTGTGACCATTTGTTCATTTATTACACTTTTTCTTTAAAAATAAATAAATAAATAAAACGAAATATTCACTTGAGATACAGTCTGGCCACAACCGGCATGTCATAAAAAGCACCACGCATTTAGAAGACCAAAATGTCAGGCATTCCAAGCATGGCTCAGCTACCGTACACTGCCATCCTCAGTGCAGTTAGTTCACAAGCATCAGCACATAGAGTTAGCCAGGGTGAGAATCCGACCAAGCAACTTCTAGTTTCAACAACCTGCTGATAGTTCCCAGGATCAATCCCTTACCCATTTTGTATGAAGAAACATATGGCTTTGCCGCTGTGATGTTTCCTAGCTTTTCTCATTGCCCTCTTTTCGTTTGTTAATCCTCTAGTGTTCTCTTTCCATTTAATTGTGTTACACCTTTCTATTGGTATTTCTTCTTTTGAGTTCTTATACTAGGGACACTATGATACTTACACATGTGGGTCTGACTTATTTCACTTATGAGTATATCTCCTAGAGGCATTCACTTAAATATGAACTCTTGTTTATCATTCTTTGTAGCTAAGTAATACTGCATTGTATAAAAATACCACACCTTTTTCAACCATTCTTCAGGTGACAGGCATCTTTGGCTGTCTCCAGGATTTGGCTATGACAAATTGTGCTGCTATAAACATAGGTACACATATATCACTATGATATGACATTTTAAGTTCCTTTGGGAAAATTCTGAGTAGGTGGATAGCTAGTTTGAATGGGATTTATAGAACTAGTTTTTTTAAGGAGTCTCTGCACTGATTTCCCTAAAGGTTGCACCAGTCTACATTACCACCAGCAGTGGAGATGGGTCCCTTTTTCCCCATAGCTTCTCCAAAATTTATTATTCATTAGTTTATAATGGCCATACTTTCTGGGTTGAGATGGTATCTCAGTATTGTTTCAATTTGTTTTTCATAGATGGCTAGTGATTTGGAGCATTTTTTTCACATATTTATTCACTTCTTTAATTTTATTCTCTGAGAATGTGTGTTCATCTCATATGCCCATTTTTGGATTGGGTCTTTAAATTTTGTGGCTCTAATGCTTTCTAGTTCCTTATATATTTAAAGAGCAGACCTTTATCTGAGTGTTTGTCAAAGTTTATCCAAATTTGTGGGTTACCTTTTGACTTTGTTAGTAATTTCTTTTGACATGCAAAAAATTCTTAATAGGAGGAGGTCGCAGCTGTTAACTCTTTCAAGTGTTACCTCTGCGATTTGATTTTTGTTCCTGAACTCCTTGCCTACCCCTGTGTCTTCAAGAGATCCTCCTACTTTCTGTTCCAGGAGATTGAGTGTTTCTCTTTTAATGTTTAGATCTTTAATCTATTTTGACTTTGGCTTACTGCATAGTGATAGACCAGAGTCAAGTTTTAGTTTTTGGCAAGTTGAGAGCCAGTTTTTCCAGCACCATTTGTTAAGGAGGCTATCTTTCCTCCAGTAAGCATGTTTGGCTAATTTTGTCAAAGATTATGGGGCTGAGTGTGCTCCTAGAGGCTTCTGCATCATCTACTCTATTCCATTGGTCCTCAGGTCTATTTCATTGCCAGTACCAATCAAAATGTTGATTTTATCACAGTAGCTTTGGAATATAATTTCAAGTCAAGAACTGTAATGCCTCCTGCCTTGTCTTTGTTGGTCAGGTTTACCTTTGCTATTCTAGGTCTTTTCTGGTTCCAAATAAATTTCAGGAAGAATTATTCTAGGTCTGGGAGGTGTATTCTGGGTAGTTTGATAGGGATTGCATTAAATCTGTACAGCAATTTTGATTGGGTGACCATCTTCACAGTGTTGGTTCTTCCTATCTGGGAGCAGGGAATATCTTTCCAATTTCTGAAATCCTCAGACCTCTTCCTTCACAGTACTATAATTCTCCTTGAAGAGATCTTTGACTTATTCAGTTAGATGAATTCCAAGGTATTTCATTTTTCATGGTGCTATTGTAAAACTTATTGTTTCTCTAATTTCCCTCTCACTGTGTTTGGTATTTGTGTAGAGGAACGCTATTGACTTTTGGGTATTGACTTTCTATCCTGCTATGCTACTGAATTTGTGTATCAATTCTAGTAGCTTCTTGGTGGAGTTTATTGGGTCTTCCAAGTAAAGTATCATGTCATCTGCAAATAATGATACTTTAATTTCTTTACCTATATTTATTCCTTTTATTTCTCTCTCATGTCTAACAGCTCTAGCTAATGATTCCAGAACTATATTGAAAATGAGGTGTGATAGAGGACATCCTTGTCTTTTACCAGATTTGATAGTAAAAGATTTCATTATTTCCCCATTTAGAATTATATTAGTCATTGGACTGTCATAGATAGCTTTTATCAGATTGGAGTATAGGCCATCTATTCCAATTTTCTGTAGGACTTTGAATATGAATGAGTGTTAGACCTTTTATTCATTTGAGTGTATTGAACCATCCTTGCATCCCTGGAATGAATCATACCTGGTTATGGTATATAATCTTCTTGATGATTTGCTGTATTCTATTTGCTAGGATTTTATTGAGGATTTTTACATCTATGTTCATGAGTGAGATTGGCCTGTACTTCTCTTTTTGGTTGTGTCTTTCCTTGGTTTAGGTATCTATATGATACTTTCTTCCAGGAATGATTTGGATAGAAGATATATCAGATATAAAACTGATAAGAGTAGATACTACACTTGATCTCAGCCAAAAGGCAGAGAAGTGATGAGGAACGATGTTGGGAGGACTGCTTCCTTTTCAATTTCAATGAAGAGTTTAAGGAGTGTACGGTTTATGTTTTCTATAAATTTCTTGTAGAATTCAGCTATGAATCCATCAGGACCTGGACTTTTTTTTGTTGGCACCCTTTTTATTGCATTTTGTGTTTCATTGGCTGTTATTGGGTTATAGAGAGTTGCTATATCTTCTTGATTCAGTTTTGGTAGTTTGTACCTTTCTAGGAATATGTTCATTTCTTCTGTGTCTTCTATTCTGTGAGAGTAATGGTTCTGAAACTAGCTACTGACAATCTTCTGAATTTCCACTAGGTCTGTGGTAATTACACCTTTTCCATTCCTTATTGCTTGTGTTTGAATTTTTTCTTTCCTCTTTTGAATGTGGTTTGCCAGGGGCTTATCAATTTTATTTAATCTTTCCAAGAAGCAGCTTTTTGATTCATTAGTGCTTTTAACTGTTTTGTTCATCTCAATTGCATTAATTTCTGTTCTAATCTTTATGATTTCTTCCCTTTTTTTGTTTGTTTGTTTGTTTTTGTTTTTGTTTTTTTCTTTCCGTTTTTGGCCTCTGGGTTTGGCTTGCTCTTACTTTTCTAGATGTTGGAGGTGCAACACTAGGGTGTTTATTTGTTCCCATTCTGTTTTCCTAATGTGTAAGTTCATAGCTATGATTTTCCCTCTGAGAACTGCTTTCATCGCATCCCATAAATTCTGATAAGTTGTGGTTTAATTTTCATTGAATTGTAGATATTGTTGAATTTCTTGTTTGATTTCATCTGTGACCCATTGATTGGTGAGTAGAGTGTTGTTTAATTTCCATGTATTTAGCAGGTTTATCTGGTTTCTTTTGTTATTTATTTCCAGTTTCATTGCACTGTAGTCAGATAATATGCATGGGATAATTTCTGTTTTCTTACATATAGTTAAGCATGACCTATAGACCAGTATGTGGCCTACTTTAGAAAATGAACCATGTGCACCTGAAACAATGCATATTCAGCTGTGGTCCAGTGGAACACTCCGTATATGTCCATTAAGTCCATTTGTCCCAAGCCCTGGTTCAGTTCTGCTACTTCTTTGCTAATTTTTTGTCTGCTTCACCTATCTTTTTGGAACAAGGGGGGTATCAAGATCTCCTGGTAAGTTTGTGGTCTTGGATATAAGATTTTTCATGTCCATTAAGATTTGGCTTATATAGTTAGGTGCTCCCATGTTTGGTACATATATATTTATGAGTGTTACCTCTTCTTGTTGAATTTTTCCCCTAACCAGTGGCCTTCTTTATAGGTGCATAAATTCAGCAAAATATTCCAATATAGGTCCATAATAGCAGTGTGTTTTCCATAGGACTGGCAATGTCAGAAGTTGTTGACTTGAGGCTTTTACAATTCAGCATATTAATATGGCTTTCCATTTTATACTTCTTTTTCTACTTTTCTGATGGATGGTTAAGACCAAGATAAACAAGACCTATATAGCAAGAAATGTAACTTTTGTTTCTGATAATGTCAGTCGAACCCCCTCATGATTTATCCTGAAACCATGTACTGCTGTCTGTAGATCCTTTGTCAGTGTCATCCATGTGGATGAGTCACAGCCATTGCTTGACTAGTTTGCTTTCTGAGAAAGCCTGAGAGAATGTTTTCTCACCATGTGACTCTCTTTAGGCACATACCACATCATCGATCACCTTCCTCTGTGGCTCCATAATCTCCTTGATCAGAAAATTTGGGGCACAACCAAGTTCCATGATGTTACAGTACAGGTTCCCCATGTCCTGAGTCTTCACTGACCTTGAAAGGCTAGGGCCAAAATGTTGACTGTCCTTGCAGCCTTTCTTTTTCTCTAATTTTTGATATGCAAACTTAGGTTGTTAATACTGCAGAAGAGAAATTTATTGTTATTACTCTACAACATACTCACTATCTGTCTGAATATCAAACATCTTAGGCATAATATTGAACAGGTATTTTCCACCAAGTATTGATATGTTAAACCTTAAGTCCATACAGAATATGAAGAAAAAACTTAAAAGTAAAATAATATTTTAAAAAATAGGAATAAGGTGAGCTCCAAATTTTCTGAGCAAGGAGATTGTGGAGCCACAGAGGAAAGAGATTAAAGTTCTATAGTGTGCCTGGGGAGAGTCACATGAAGAGAAAACTTTTTCTCAAGCTCTCACAGAGAGCATTCTGGTCAAGCATTGGCCGTGACTCATCCACATGGATGACACAGACAAAGGAACTACAGAATAATGTACAGGACTACAAGATAAACCCTGAGAAGACTTCAATGACCACATAGGAAATATAAAGTTCAT